>CAUYQV010068707.1:0-45097 GCA_963574575.1 Galagoides demidoff | reverse complement strand
TCGGCTAAGGCGCCAGCCACGCACACCTAAGGTGGTGGGTTCGAATCCCCAGCCCGGGCCCGCCAAACAACAATGATGGCTGCAACCAAAAAATGGCCGGGCGTTGTGGCGGGCGCCTGTGGTCCCAGCTACTTGGGAGGCTTAGGCAGGAGACTCGCTTGAGCCCAGGAGTTGGGGGTTGTTGTGAGCTGTGATGCCACGACACTCTACCGAGGGTGATGGCTTGAGGCTCCGTCTCAAAAAAATAAAATAAAATAAAATAAATATAAATAAATAAATATTCTGTTATATCAATATCAAAACACTCCTTAGACCAGAGATTCTCAACCTTCCTAATGCCATGACCCTTTAATATAGTTCCTCACATTGTGGTGACCCCCACACATGAGGAACCGTGTCTCGGTTCCTAAGACCATAGGAAATAGGTGTTTCCCGATGTTCTTAGGCAACCCTTGTGAAAGGGAAAGGGTTGTTTGACCCCCAAAGGGGTTGTGAGCCACAGGTCGAAAACCACTGCCTTAGACCCTTCCTTCCCAAGTAACTGGTACTGCCATGAAAACTTCCCTTAATCCCTAAAATCATTGCCCCCCTGTAAATATGTTCCTGGCTCTCCTTGTGTTGTTATAAGAAACAGAATTCTACATTGTAGCAGGGATGACCCATTCATGTTGCCCTCTCATGAAGGCCCGTGTGAGAAATGCTTTTATTTCCAGCTGCCCCGGTAGAAATGACATAATTTCCTAAAACCTTTGAGATTATGCAATTAATAGTGTCTCCTTTTGCTTTGGCTGGCAGGAAGCTCAACAAGAAAGTGGAGGATGAGTCCCTATTCTACACACAATTCCTCTGGGTTTGATTTTTTTTTTTTTTTAGTTCCTATGTACAATTTTCCATGTTTTTCCACAGGATTTTTTAATATTTTTGTAAGCTGATTCATCCTCTGTAGAACACAGCAGGATATAAACAAAATCAGACAAAGAGGTAAGAGTTTCCTATTCTGCTAGTAGAAAGAATCTCCACAGTGGGTGGTCTTGCAGTCAATCCTGAGGAGTCTGCCTGCTTCTTCTACCCAGAGGCCCTCAGCTTTCTATTGTGAAGAAAAGGTGCATAGAGTTAAAAAAAAAAAAAAAAAGTCGCAGACCCAGGAATTCACCACAACTGTAGTGCTGGCCCTTTTGCTCTGTGGAACCTGATCTCAAAGCCTCTTCTCAACTGGACAGGAAGGAGGTCTCCATATGACCTCAAGAGAGCACTTCTAGCAGCATGGACATCTGCTCAGGTTGCCTTCACAGAGCAGCTAGTTAGCCTCCCATGGCTTGAGTAATTCATGGGCAAGACCGTGCAAACGTGACCAGCAATGCAAATGTTCTCTGTCTGGTCCTACAGTGTGGTGGAGCCACCACTGAGATGGCCAGGATCAGACCCCTCAGAGCCCTCAGCCCATCAGCGACTCAGCACAGCTTTCTCCAAATGCACGTAACAAAAACGCAGACTCCTAACCTTCTGATCTAGCAGGGCTGCAGGGAGTCCAGGAACCTGAGTGTCCACAAGCACTCCGGGTGATGTTTAAAACAAAGGAAGCCTGAGAAGCAATGGTCAGCAGAACCACAGAGCGTGAACGGAGAGGTCTAATCATCCGCCAGCCACAAAGAGCTGCTCAGTTTCCATCAGGGTCTAGGACAGACCAATCCATCTGCTGGTCATTCACCGACCCTTCCCACTGTCTACCATTCCTCCTACCAGCTGGAGCAGGGCTTCTCCTCTTTGGCACTATTGATATTTTAGGCTGGAGAATTCCTTGTGTACTGCAGGGTGTTGACAGCATCCCTGGCCTTGACCCACTAGATGCCAGGAGCAGCTCCTCTGCCCCAATTGTGTCAATCGAACACATTTCCAGAATATGCCAAATGTCAAGTGGTGGGGGCCGGTGAGCAAAATCAGTCCTCTGTTGACAATCTCGAGACCATGGTAACCAACTTGTTAGAGGTCGGGGGCCACAGTTTTTTGAACCCACTTGACCCGGTTTGATTAATTGGCTGAGCAAGAAAGTTCGACCAAGGCACAGGGGTAACCGAAAGCAAGAGTGGAAACTGAAAATAAAACTGGGATTTGCCGCACAGGCAGTGTGGACAGAGAGCAAAAGTGACCTGCACGAGTTTCAGGGTAACAAGCAGTGATTTTATTTAGGAAGAACAACGAGAAAGTTTAGAGCACTTCCAAAGAATGTTGGAATTGCATCCTTCTCATGGAGAAAAGGTGAGAGACGCAGAGATGCCAAGCTCTGCAGGGGTAAAAAGACGGCTCTGTTTGAAGTTGGCTGCAAGTCTTTCATTGGCCTCTCTGCACCACCAGGCAGTATTACCCTTTCCTATTGGTCATTAATGGTCTCTTTCTATTGGTCGTTTGTTCCCTAGGTTACTTCATACCCACAATCTTATGGGCCCTCCAGACTTCCTGGTTCAGCAGCCCAGGTTTTCCTCCCACCCCCTTGACTCCCCTTTCTTAGTGTTCCTTCTCAACAACCATCCCAGTCTACCCAGGTGTTAGCACTAAAAGTCTGCCTCCTAGGAGACAACTCAGTCCCAGACAACTAAGACAGGTGCTCACCCTAAAGCACATCCCCTCTGGAGGGGTAAGCGTCACTCATGTGCTACTGATACACCCCAAGTTCCTCCAGACACCCAAGTCCAGGTCAAGGCGGTAGGGGGCCATGAAATGGGGCTGTGGATAAGAAGCTGATTAAGACATCCCACCCAGAGGGCCCAGGGAGGTCAGGGCACTCATCCCGCTGGACCATGAGCTCCATGAGGGCAGAAGACCAAGAGTCTCCTGCATAAATGATACCCCAGGGCCCAGCCCAGGGCATGTGAGACCTGATCAGTAACTGCCAAATAGGTAGGAGACAGATGAATGGATGGATGGACAGACAGACCAGGGGATGGATGCATGGAAGAATGGGTCACCAGATAGACAGGGGCACAGATGGACAGAGGGACTACTAACTCTAAGGGACTGCAGATCACCCAGTCGCACTAAGCCACATAGCGTCTCCCCACTCATAGGATGTAGATAATAATACTTTCTGTGTAGGGCTGCCGGGAGGATCAAATGAAAACCTGAATTGCTGTGTGTGGCTTCCCGGATTAAAACGCCTGATGCACTGACTAGCACATAGTAAATGCCGGCTCCCATCTTCCTATTCTGGGGCCCAGAAGAACTAATTAAATTTAATTAAATGATTCTGAAAGATGAGGAAAGGTAGGTGAGGCCTTCACAATGCCCACAACACCGACAAGCAGGGGTGAGAAAGACTGCAAACACGCTTATCTTTTATTTCTGTCTCACGGTCATAATTTCAGATTGTCGCTAATTCAGATAATGGATCCAGTAAATGAGATTCCAGAGCGTCCTGCCAAGTGCACTCTGTTCTGTGCGCCCTGGCATCTGGGAGCCTTTAATAACCAGCCCTGTGTGCATTAGGCCTGCTCGGCCTGTGAGCTGTTTGTAACCCCCGCCCCCCCCCACACACACACACACCGGGCTATATAGCTCAAAAAGCGTTAATCCCAGTTTCCCTGTAGTTGGGTGGAGGACCAGAGAGCAGAAGGTGCCCTCAGCCTTTACTCAGCATTTTAAACTGGGGTCTTTTCCCTGGGCTCAGCTGGGGGCCCCTGGCACAAGGTACTTATCAAGATCAGTAGATGACCTTGGGCTGGAGACTTCTTTGAAGTCTATTTTCTTTCTCTCTCTCTCTCTCTTTTTAGTAACTTGATTTTTTTCCTGATTTTTTTTCCAGCTTTTGAGTTATAACTGACACATAAAAATCATATGCATTGAAAGTGTACAACGTAATGTTTTGATATACATAGGCATCACAAAAATGACTACCACGATCAAGCTAATTAACATTACATCACCTCACGTAGTTGCATTTGTGTGTGTGATGAGAGCATGCAAGATCTACCCTCTTAGCAGATTTTAAATATACAACGCAGTATCATTAACTGTACTCACAGGGCCACACATGAGAGCTCCAGAACTAGTCATCCCACTCAACTGAAAAGCCACACCCTCAGACCAAAACTCCCACCCCCCCAAGCCTATTTTTTTTTTTTTGAGACATAGTCTCACTCTGTTGCCCAGTCTAGAGTGCCATGCTGTCATAGATCACAGCAACCTCAAATACCTGGGCTCAAGCGATCCTCTTGCCTCAGTCTCCTGAGTAGCTAGGACTACAGGTGCCCACCACAACACTTGGCTACCAAGCCTATTTAGAGAAGAGATAGAGAGAAGACAGGCAGATGGATTTGCATGAACTGCTCTAACACGGATGGAAAAACCACTTCAGTGACCTTCAACTCTCAAGACTCAAGGAGGCAGGACAAGAGAATGGCCATGTGGAGATGGGGTGCCTCACCTGAGTCCTAGGAGAGCCCCGTATACACAGAACTGTAGTGTGCCTATAGTCCCTGCTACTTGGGAGCCTGAGGCAGGAGGCACTTGAACCCAGGAGTGTGAGCTATGATGACATCACAGCACTCTAGTCGAGCAACAGAATGAGACTCTGTCTTAAAAATAAAAAAAACCTCTGACAATTAGCACTATTTCGGTGAACCACAGGAGCTGTGACCTGCTCCAAAGCAATCTGGTTAGTATTCTGGATTTAGACACTAAATCTTGGGTCTGTTTCTAAGACAGGTATTCCACATGTCTGCTCCAGATGAATGTCTTCTAAAAAGGCCAAACTCTGTCTGCGGGAAGGTCAGATTTTGGCCCCTCTCCCTCCCCATTCTCTCAACTCTGTCTTTAAACACAGTTCTCCACCCAGGGAACTCTGAGTATGGTGGACCCAAAAATGCATCACACAGACCTTCCCGCTGCAAGAACACAGTTGACATTCACCCTGAGCACAGCACAGCACGGTGCCAGCCCCTTCCCAAAGGATGTGCGGTCCCTTGGGGGGTGACACGGCTTGAGGACCCCTCATCAGTTTAGGCAAAATGTCCTCAGGCTTGTGCTATGGTCTGAGGCTCTCCCTGCCCAATCCCCTTCCTTCTCACTCTCCTCTCACAGGCATGAGACCTGTGTCCATTCTGGAGGCTCATCCTGCTTCTTCCTGCGTCTCAGAGACCTGAACTGTCGCACAGAGGCTGGCTGTTTGACTAATTTTGATCTGCTGTTGATGCCTGCGGTCAGGGGTTCCCAATCACGTGGCTAGAAGGGTTGCCATGGTGACTGTCTTCTTGCCCCACATTAAGAGCCAGTTTTCAGCCTTCATGAAAGGCAGGGAAATGGCCAAGAATGGAAGGAGCCATGTTCAAGAAAAACTGTTTGGGAAACTGGTTACAAGCAGTCCCACATGACCACACTCACAGCTGGCCTCAAACCACAGTACCCCAGCAGAAGTGGCTGTGCCCAGAGGGAAATCGTCTTCAGTGAGGAGTGTAGCAGGCAGCTATTGCTGTGTAACACATAACCTGAACTTCCCACAACTCAGTGGCTTAAAACACCAATCACTTGTTATCACTCACATGTCTACAGGTCAGCTGGAAGCACCTCTGCTTCACATATCTCTCACCTCCCTCCTTGGGCCACCAGCCAGCAAGAGCATGTTCCCCTCATGGCAATGGCAGAAGAGCAAGAGAGAAAGTGGAAACATATGAGTGACCCGTTAAGGTCACTTGCACACATACACCATTGGCCAGAGCAAATCCCATGGTCAAGGACTGGGGAAATGCACTCCAACCACATTAAAGGCATTGCAAAGTGTGGACAAGGGAAAAGGGTGGAAAATCTCCCAGCAAGACTCTTGCAATAAAGGTAAACAACGGTCACTTGAGGAGGAGGCTGCCAAAGAGAAAGAATGACAGCAGTCTGTTCCCACACCTATAGAAAATACTTCCATCCTAGAAACAACCTGAACTAACTTTGAAGGCTTTCAATTGAAGCACTGTCTTTAATGCAACCTCATTAAGGAGTAAGAATCCCCCAGCCTTGGTTCTCAGCAATGTTCACAGCAAGCCTTCTTCAGTTCTGTCCTAAGGCAAGCTACCTTCATAGTGGCAACATGGCTGCAGGCCAACCAGAAGACACTCCTTCAACCATCCAATAAAGGTCTAAAATTCCCCACTGAAAAGACAAATCAAGTATAGCTTGACAGATGACCTGGGGACTAGCTTAGGGCTGAATTGCTCTCCAGCTGTCAACACCCCTTCAATCTCATACATGTACTTGTTACACAGCAGGATAGAGTTGACTCCACAAAGGAAGGCATGGGTGCGCTTAGGAAGGGAAAGAGGGGTGATAGAAATGGGTAAAGCAGTCAACCAATATCCACTACAAGCAGCCAACACACACATTCCCTGTCTTCATGGAGCTTACAAATTCTAGGTGGGAGAGATAAAGGTTAATGACCACACAAACATATCACTGCAAACAGTAAGTAGGAAGGCAGGAAGGAAGGGATGGAAGGAAGGGAGGAGGAAGGAAGGGAAGGAAGGAAGGAGGAAGGGAAGGAGCGAGGGAGGGAGGGAGGGAGGGAGTGGTTCCCTATCATGGAACTCCTCTGGTGAACAGAAAAGGCTGAGATGAAAGGGTAGGCAGGATACAGTAGGGGACAGAGGGAGGGATGGTTAGAGCATCCCAGGTGAGGAACCAGGCTTTGAAACTAAAGGGATAATGACACTGGGGGTCTTGGAGAAGGCCAGTATGGCTGGAGCTCAGAGATGAGCCGGGGAGATGTGATCTCTGAGGTAGAAAGACCATAGGGGTGAAACCATGCGCACCCCCAACCATGCACAACCCCAAAAACTCTGCATCCCAAGAGAAGATGGGATCATTGAAAGGCCTTGAGTAGAGAAAGACCATAGATCCAACTTATGTTTCTTTCATTCCCATGCACTGTGGAGAATGGGCTGGGGTTGATAAAAGTGAAAACACAGAGATCTGTGAAGAGGTGACAGCCGTGGTCCAGGCAAACAAGGATGGAAGCTTGGAGATGAAGCAAATTAGGTGACCCACAGAACGGTTTAAGAAGTAGAACCAACAGGAAAAGATGAGGTGGTGAAAGATGAGGGAGGAAGCCCAGGTTGGTAATCTCTCAACTCCTGACACTACTTTCCATTAAGGACAACGTCACTGTTTCTGTGGCTCTTATTCAATAGTCCAAGGAAGTCATGGAGATGGCTTTAGTAGCAAAAAGTGAAAGGGTCTCTGAGCCAACAAGCAAATAACACTGTCACAAACTTCCTCATCCTGCCAGCGTGGTGTAATGTGAACTACACGGGGTTTTGAAATCACAGAAGCCCAGGATCCAACTCCATCTCTGAGCCTCTTTAACTAAAGAACATGGGTGAACTTATTTGAACTTCATGGAGCTTCAATTTCCAAATCCGATACACACCTCTCGGGGTGGCTTTAACCTGGGTTGAATTGATCAAATGACTTACAGTTGACCCTTGAATGTCACGGGTATGAACTGTGCAGTTCCACTTACACGCGGATTTCCTTCTGCCTCTGCCACTCCTGACTCAGCAAAACCAACCTTTCCTCTTCCTCCTCCTCCTCCTCAGCCTACTCAGTGTGGAGAAGAGTGAGGCTGAAGACCTTTACGATGATTCACTTCCACTTAATATAGAGTCAATATATTTTCCCTTCCTTAGGATTTCTTTAGGAACACTTTCTTTTCTCTAGCTTACTTTATTACAGGAATAGAGTATACGTAGTATAATACACACAGCATACAAAATATGTGTTAATCCGCTGTTATCAGTAAAGCTTCTGGTCAACAGTAGGCTACTAAGTAGTTAAGTTTTGGGGGCGTCAAAAGTTACGTGCAGGTTTTTGACTACCTGGTGGGTGGGTGCCCCAAATCCCACATTGAAAATCTTTGCAAAGGGTAAATGACTATAAAATGCTAGTTAGTTTGGTATAATTATAAGGAAAATCATTCTCTGGTGAGTGGTCATTTGTCTAGCATATTGGTCTCTGGCAATGGCTAGTTCTATATTTACTCACCCCTAAAAAGGGAATTTGCTTCTTGAGTCTTTGTGAGGATGCTACACCCCCGACAAATGTAGGGGCCAAAACTCCCCTGCCTGACTTGACGGTAAAGCCATTTTAAATGGAAGAGCACAAAGTATCCAATTTGGGGGACGGTTTTTGCTGCTCAGAAAGCCTGGCATCAATGACCTGCCACCTGAGTCTACAGTCTGCTTTAATAAATTACAGAGGTGTTGAAGCCACAGGCAAGCAAATGTTCAATGCACAATGAGATCAAAAGAGACCAAGCAAGGGGCCGGGTTGGTCCCCGGCAAAGGCCTTGACTCAAAACGCATGAGCAGAAAGGCGACGTGGTAACACAGACCAGGATACAGCAGACAGGGGCATGGCTGGTTTCCAAGACTCAGACACCTTCACCAGCTTCTCTCCACCTTTTTCTTCTGCTTTATTGGCTAAAGCTCAGACAAGATTTTCTTTCATCCCCCCCCCTCCAGGTTCAAGTCCAGCAGATAAAAAAGGGAAAGAGAGAGAACTTCTGGCAGCTCCTCAGCAAGTCCTGAGTTTCGCTCTGATTGGACAAAGTCAGGTCACATGTTCAGCCTTCAACCAATGGCTTGGCCTGAAAAATAGAGCAAGGCCGATTGGTGCAGGTCTAGGTCTCACGCCCAACGCGAAGGGAAGCGAGATGGTGCCGCAGCCAACCAATTGGAGGGCGGTTAGAAGAAAAGGAGCCCCAGCAAAAACCAGGGACTCCTGCGAAGCAATGACGGTGGGAATTGCAGTAGCGAGGGGCATAGGTGGGCCATGCTTTGGCCTCTCGTTCCAGTTTCACCCCAGCTTTCCCCTCACCTCCTCTGACGATGCCAAAATGAAACACATCCTCACGATAATCGTTTGGACTTTAATTTCCTCATCACTAGCCCCTTTGCTCTTCACACTAACCATTGGCAGAGGAAATATGGCTCTCCGGAGAAGCCTTCCGACTTCTTAATGTTGGCATCTGTTTTTATTCTGTCTGCCCTTCCACCCCCTTCTGTCCTGCCACATGGGCCCAGAAGCTGACTCCGAGGACCACATCACAGCGCTTTCTTACTAAATTAGTATCCTGTGACTGCTGTAACAAATGACCACAAACTGAGTGGCTTAAAAGAACACTAATTCATTCTTAGAGTTCTGGAGGTCAAAAGTCCAAGTCCTATGAGTCAGCACCAGACTTACTTAGCTGAGCTGGCTCCTAGAGATTCCTGAGAAGAACCCATTCCTTGCCTCTTCCAAATTCTAGAGATCACTGACATTCTTCAGCCTTTGGCTACTTCCATTGTCACATCTCCTTGTCTGCCTCTCCCTCTTCTTCTTCCTCTTTCTCATAATGTGAGTACATGGGGCCTCCCAGAAAATCCAGTTTAATCTGCCCATCCCAAAATGTTCCAAAAAGGAACATCTGCAAAGTTCCTTTTACCATCTAAAGTAACATATTCACAGGTTATGGGTACTAGGTTGTTATTCTTGCCACCAAATTACACTATAGTTGTTAGCTGGGTTCAGTCACGAGGTGACACTTGCAAGAGACCAGAAGATAGGAGGAGGAGAGAGATTGCGTCCCAAGCTCCCTCCCCACGAGCCAGGTTTGGGTGCAGCTGGGTTCCTGTATGACCACACACCTTTTCTCTGTCTGCCCCAGCCCCAGAGGGGTTCCAGCACCCCACCCCTTCCTCTTGCTGTCTCAAACCCACGGATGGTAACAGCTTTGAGCTGTTACCAGTCTCTGGGTGCCTCAGTATCCTTGTTGATTCTCTTGACCCTAACCACAATTCTGAGAATAGTCCCTTTATTCAAATGGTTGATCCGTTTGAATCGGATTGTTTGCTGCTAGTACCCTGACTTAAACCATCTTTGAAACACCGTTCCTCAGTTATTTTCTCTTGCATCTATCATATTGTCCTCTCCTCTCACTCTGCCCATAAACCTAAAACAACCTTCTTTCAAATCCCTCAAAATATTATTTCTTCCTTCCTTCCCCTGCTGTCCTTATAAGTGACCTGGGTGCACCAGCATGGTATATCTCTTTGCATCTGATTTCTTCTCCCTGAAAGCTTATGAAGCTTCCCCTTAAAGGTCACTTGTGACATTCTGTTTCTCAGTCCCCATGTCTCTGTCTCCCCTTGACTCTTTGACCTGATCTGAGATGTGGAATTTCACCTGCGTCTCCCCTCTTGCTTCATCACACATTGTCGTCGGTGAGCTCAAGACTCATGAAGCTCCAGACTCTTGTCTCTACCTGCCCATGGGGACATCTCCATCTGGATGATGCACAGGCCTCTTAACCCCTCCCAGACAGGATCCGCCTTATTCAGGCTTCTCCAGAGAAATAGAACCAATAGGATATAGGGAGACATGTAAGACTTATTATGGGAATTGGCTCACATGATTATCGAGGCCAAAACAGTCCCATGATCCGCTGTCAGCAAGCTGGTAAACCAGGAAAGCTGGTGATGTGATTCAGTCTAAGTCAGAAAGACTGAGAACCAGAGGAGCCAACAGCTTAACTCTCACTCCGTGGCTAAAGGCCTGAAAACTGGGGGAGGGGAGGCTTATGTGGAGGCTATTGGTGTAAGTCTCAGAATCTGAAAGCCCAAGAACCAGAAGCTCTGATGTCTGAGGGCAGAAGATCAATGTTCCAGCTGAAGAGGAGAGAGAATTTGCCCTTCTTGGTCAAGCCCTCAATGAGCTGGCTGATGTCTACCCCTAGTGGTGAGGGCAGATCTTTGCTAAGTCTACTGACGCAAATGCCAATCTCTTCCAAACATGCCCTCACACACACCACACCCAGAAATAATGTTTTCGCTAGGTACGGTGGTTCATACTGTAAACCTAACACTCTGGGAGGCCAAGGCAAGTGGATTGCTTAAGCTCACAAGTTCAAGGCCAGCCCGAGCCAGAGCAAGACCCTGTCTCTAAAACATAGCCAGGCATTGTGGTGGGCACCTGTAGTCCCAGCTGCTCAGGAGGCTGAGGTAAGAGAATCACTTGAGCCCAAGAGTTTGAGGTTGCTATGAGCTATGATGCCTCAGCACTCTACCAAGGGTGACAAAGTGAGACTTTGTCAAAAGAAAGGAAGGAAGGGAGGAAGGGGGAGAGAGAGAGAGAAAAGAAGAAGGAGGAGGAGGAGGAAGGAGGAAGAAAAAAGAGGAGGAAGAAGGAGAAGGAAGAAGGAAGGAAGGAGAAGGAAGAAGAAAGAAGGAGGAAGGAGAAGGAAGGAGGAGGAAGAAGGAGGAAGGAGGAAGAAGAAGGAAGGAGGAGGAAGAAGGAGGAAGAAGGAAGAAGAAGAGAAGGAAGAGGAAGAAGAAGAGAAGAGAGGAGAGAGAGAAAGAGAGCGAGAGAGAAAGAAGGAAGGAGAAAGAGAAAAAGAGAGAGAGAGAAGAAAGAAAAAAAGAAAGACAAGAAAGAAAGGAAAGAAAGTTTCCCCATCTGGGAATCCCTTAGTTGAGTCACCATCACAGAATTCTTGTCCCTTCACCTCTTCCTTTCCCATGTTGCTGGTTTCCATCTGGGACGTTCCTGATATTGTATTGATGTGATACCAGGGGGCTAAAGTCCGGACAGATGCTGTGGCTTCTCTCCTGTCTCCCCTTCTTGCAGTGTAGGTGTGCCCTCCGGTGGACGTGCCACCTGGATGATAGCTGATAATACAAACCTGGAGTTCCCAAACCTGGTGGCGACACAGCCAATCCAGCTGAGGGAGGGCTTTAAGAACACAGATCACTGAGCCTCACCCAGGTGCCACTAAATCAGAATATCCAGGAAGAAAAACCAGATGTCTGTATTTTTATCAAGCTCCCAGGTGACATATATGTAGCACTTGGGAAATCTCTGAAACTACAGCGATCATGTCAATAGACTTTTACACTAAATTTTCTATTCCATTAACTTTTACTTTACTCCATCGAATAAAAAAGAATAAAGCATCAAAGCAAAACAGCTTTCTAACCTTGTGGATTGTAACCACTACCTTTACTGGAGATGGTATTCACTTGATAAAACCAAATTTCACATACCTTAAGTGCGACCGTGGCCTTCTAAATTGACCCATTTTGCAACAATAGCAAGATCGTGGGCCATAGCAAATATGTTGGGCTGAGAGGGAGGAGAAATGAAGGACTAGAAAACTGTCAAAAAGATAGAATACTTGTTGGGGGCTTAACGCAGCCACACACAAAGCCCTTCCCCTCTTCCTCCTCTTCCTCTCCTCCTAAGACAAAGGATCTGTCTAGCCCACCCCTGAGAAGTTTGGCCAAAAAGACTTTAAACCTGGCTTGGTGCCTGTGGCTCAAGTGGCTAAGGCGCCAGCCACATACATCTAAGGTGGCAGGTTCGAATCCAGCTCAAGCCTGCCAAATAACAACGACGGCTGCAAGCAAAAAATAGCCGGGCGTTGCGGCAGGCACCTGTGGTCCCAGCTACTTGGGAGGCGGAGGCAGGAGACTCGCTTGAGCCCAAGAGTTGGAGGTTGCTGTGAGCTGTGATGCCACAGCACTCTACCCAGGGGGACAGCTTGAGGCTCTGTCTCAAAAAAAAAAGACTTTAACCTGACCGGCAAGTTGTGGAATTCGCCTACTTATGAAGACCCCATATAAGTGGTCTCTCACTGCCCCCTGGGGCAAACATCATCTTTGCTCTTCCCAGGCAGGTCACCTCCCCTTTCAATGAACCTGGCCTGAACATGACTGTGGCCTCATGTCTGGGCACCATCATTTAAACCTTTTAATATTAAATCCCTAATTTTTTATCAAAACACACAAAAAAAGTTTCTTACTTAGATAAACAGAATTTAGGACAAGATTTCAACATATATAAGGATCCATGCCCAAGCTGGCCAGCCACAGGCCAGTTGGCTTGTCTTTCTAACTGGAATTTCCTGGCTCTTAGCCTTTTTAGCCTATTTTTTTGTTTTTGTTCTCCAGTATTTTACCAGACATAATTTCTCCTTGTGAACCACCCAAAAGCTTCAGCATGTTGTCAGGCTTACTTATACCATGTTCATCTTGAAGATTATATTCCACTGACCATCTCTTAGAGTCCCCTCTCCAAAGTTTTCTCTCTATAAATAATCCAAGTAGACTTTGGTGCCTGCACTCAGCCTCTCAGAAAGAAACTTTCTACTCTCTTATCTAATTTCAATGGTTATTTTTCCTCCAGGGTTTAAACCAAAAAGAGGAGGGAAATCTTTTTTTTTTTTTTTTTTTTTTTTTTTGCAGTTTTTGGCGAGGGCTGGGTTTGAACCCACCATCTCTGAAATATGGGGCCGGCGCCCTACTCCTTTGAGCCACAGGCACCACCCAAGGAGGGAAATCTTAATTACAGGTATGTATATGACCTCTAAGACCTGGACACCACACCAACTCCATACTTCAGAAAAGGGAGCTGAGACTGTATGAAGCTGGTTAGTGCACAAGTCAGCCCTTTGCCACCAGGTTCTAGAAAACTAGCAAGGGGATGCCTGCCTGTAATTTGAGAACCTGGAATCCACTGTCCAGCTTGATCTCCTTATCTAAGCAATAACATGAGCCCAAGGCTCTTGGCCAGCAGACTGGGCAAATAAAGTTTGGAACGCAGATCTGCATGGAGCTGGGAGCCTGCCTCTCCCCACCCCAGTGTGGATCAGACCAGAAAAGGATTCTGGGGAAACTGGAGCTGCCACCTCTTCTGCAAAGCCTCGGGCAGCACTGGGCTCCCAGCCAGCTGCATGTCATTCTGTTTGCCTTTTGCCTGCAATAGAAAAAAGGCGCTGCTCTGACAGTCTGACCCGTCTCTGTCTTTTGTAACAGGTGAGAACTGCCTCCAGCACTGGAGAATGGCTGTCCCTGAGTAAAAGGACAGTCACTTTTCTCATGCTGGTTTTTCCCTCTTGAATAGTTTCTCTCCAACTCGAGTCAAGCAAAGCTAAAGAATGCTAGAATGCCGGCACTAGACGGAGCCTTCCAGGAAGGGGCAGAGGCAGGACCAGGGCTGCTGACTGTCAGCCCAGTGCTCTTACCAGGACCTGATTAGTCAGGATTCCTTGAAAAAACAGACAACACATACAATTAACCACCACCAAGGGACACGCCTCCCCCTTCCACTTTGGAATCAGGAGTTCATTAACTTAAAGCAGGGAAATTGCTATCATTTCAGTATTTGTCCCTTTCAAAAGCCATGTTGAAATTCAGTTCCCAATGTGGTAGTATTGGGAGGTGGGACGTCAAGGGCTGATGATGAATGAATGGATGGAGTGAGACCCGGGGCTTTGTAAGAAGAGGAAGAGAGGGCTCGGCGCCTGTGGCTCAATTGGCTAAGGCACCAGCCACAGACACCTAAGGTGGCGGGTTCAAATCCCCAGCCCGGGCCCGCCAAACAACAATGATGGCTACAACCAAAAAAAAAAAAAAAAATGGCCGGGCATTGTGGCGGGTGCCTGTGGTCCTAGCTACTTGGGAGGCTGAGACAGGAGACTCGCTTGAGCCCAGGAGTTGGAGGTTGCTATGAGCTATGATGTCATGGCACTCTGCCCAGGGGGATAGCTTGAGGATCCGTCTCAAAAAAAAAAAAAAAAGGTTCTAGAAAACTAGCAAGGGGATGCCTGCCTGTGAAGAGGAAGAGAGAACTGAGCTACCACATTTAGCCCGCTCAGCATCACCAAATGCTTGCTAGAGCCCACCAAGCTCTCAGAAGGCACACGTGCTCTGTCCTGTCCCCGTCCCATGAGGGGCATGTGGATTTCCCTATCATGGAACCCTGCCCAGAGTACTACTGAAGGTACCACATGAACCAGGTCAGGCCAGGCACACTTTCTACCTGCACTAGGCTAAAGAAGAGCCTTGTCACAAAGATGCCTGTGTTCTAACCCCGGGTGCCTGTGAATAAGTCACCTTCCATGGCAAGGAGGAATTCAGGTTGCAGATGAACCTGCAGAAGGTTTCTAGTCAGTAGCCTTCATATAGGGAGAGGATCCCATAACATCCAAGTGAACCCAGTCTACTCACAAGTGCAAGAGAGGGGCAGTGTGAGAAAGAGATACATAGACAGTATCTCTACTGTCTAGGGTTGGTAAGATGCTTTGTTGTTGGCTTTGAGGATGAAAGGCGGCCAGGAACTCAGGAGCGGGGTAGCCTCCAGAAAGTACAGCAAGCAAAGAAGCAGTGTCCCCATGATTTTACACATGTCTCTCTAAAATGCATACAACCAAGCTATAACCCAACCACAGTGGGACCATTTGCTCAAAGCTTCTTGGAGCGTGGCTTTCTAGGCTGTGGTTACACATATTCAGCCCAGAATAAACCTCTTTAAGTTATTTTACAGAATCTGGATTCTTTCCATTGATGAGTACCTACTATGTGCCAGGGACTTCACACACATTTGATTTTGTTATTTTTATCCTAGACAGCAGGGATTCTTTAGTCCCACGTTACAGAGAGGGAAACTGAGGCTCAGAGAAATTAACTCTGTGTGTGTTCAAACCCAGATCCACCCTAAGTCCTACAGCACAACTACTGGGGTACAAACATTATCAAAGGAACCAGAGGATCCCTAGGCCCTATTTTCACATTGATCTATGCAGAGGATGGTCAAACTCCAGAACCACCTGAAAGCCTTATTGAAACACAGATTGCTGGGCCCCAGACTTGGCACTGGGTAGGAGAGGGAAGAATCCATGTCCCACAGGTGTCCGCTGGTCCAAGGGCCTCTCTTTGAAACCACAGATCATCTGCACCACTGCTCTCCTCTGCTCAGGCCCTGGGTGCCTGAAGACCCCATTCAGAACTGGAATTTCTCAGTTCAGCTTATTTCTAAGCTCCTGGAGGGAACCCCATGGCATCAAACCAGAATCTTTTGGCCTCTTGTTTTGAATCCCTCCCAAGGCCCAACTCTGGGCAGTCAGATGGTGGGGCTTAGTTTACAACGTCTCATGTGACTCCCCATCTGTCAGCATAACGTTATGTACAATCGTTTACCATCATGACTGCACATATGAGATGTGGCAGAGACATGTTTTCTTGGGTAAATATCAGCAGCATAAAACCCAGGGAGAGTTTTCTTCCCAGTTCCTACAGAGCAGACTGCTACATTCAAGACTATCCCGAAATTCATGACTTCCCATCAGTGCTTCACCCAAAACTTCCACAGGGACCCTCTGGCTGCACGGCCTACCCGACCTTGCACTTTCTGCCCTCACTAGACTTCCTGTCCCTGAAATTGTATTTCTACTCCTCCTTCATCTTGCCTGACTTCACACAGCCATCAAAGAGGGTTGGGTCTCTTTGGGGTGTTTGCATCAACAGGAGAGAAAGCAAAACTTCAGGATACATTGATCTTCATGTCAGACTCATCTGAATTCTATTTGACACTCAGCCAGGTAGGAGCTGAGCGCCCCTAGGCGAGTTACTTGACCTCTCTGAGCTTCAGTTTCCCCCTCTCTAAGACAGACAACAGGAACTATGTTATAGGCTGCTGGGGTTGATTATCAAAACTGTCAAAACTGTTTGCTACATGTCCAGAATGAAAGACTATTAACAGAGTTGTTTATTCGTTTGTGTTACAAGTATTTATTGAGTACCTACTATGATCCAGGCTCTGTCCTAGGAGCTGGGGTTGCAGCAGTGAAGAAAATAGACACAAATTCCTGCCCTCCTAGAGTGTGACCTCTGGTGAGAGCAGTCAGACAATTAGTGAAAAATAATAATTATTAACATATTATATTAAAAGGAGCTAAGTTCTTTGGAGTGAGGACAGGGCCTACTGTGGCAAGAAGATTGCAATTTTAAATAGGTTGGTCAAAGAAGGCCTTGTGGAAAAGATGAGCTGTGAAAACCCCCAAGGTGAGAGAGTGCTTAGGGTGGGGGAATGGTCAGTGCAAAGGCCCTGAGGTGGGGCATTCCACATGGCTTTGAAGAATGGCAGAGGCCAAGGGGCCACAGCAGAGGGAGTGAAGGGAAGACAATTAGCAGTGAGATCAGAGCTTAATGAGATAGATTTTATTAATGGAAGTTATAAGCCAAAGGTAAGTCACAGTTGCCCTAAGTCAATTTGCCTGGTGACAGCTACCCAAAAGTCACATTTTTAACATTTGCATCATTTTCTGTATGACACAACATTTCTTTGTAAGTGGTATATTTGTGTGAAGCAGTCTTCCCTTTCTTGCCAACTGTAATAAAAACCATCCTTCATTAATACTGATAAAACTCAGATTTCCTGAGGGTAAAAATGCAAAACAAATCTCAGTCAATCTCCAGATAGGAATGGGCAGTGAAGTCCCTAAACTCTTATTCCCAGATGTATCTTTCCTTTGGGATCCATCATGGCCACCAGTGTGCTAGCTACGAGCAGGCACTGCTTCCCACCTAATGCCCGCCCTAGGGGATGCCTGAGGAATCCCCTCTCTCCTGTAACATCCTCTGGCATGGCTCAGTCAAGGCTGACACATGACATCAAGGTTTGTAGATCCTAGGGGACAGCAGAAGGGAACAGACAAGGCAGAGACGCACAGCAGCTCTCAGCCAGCCTCTCTGAGCTGTACGCCTGCAGCATTGTTTATTATTGAACATCTCTGTTGGGGATGGACTAGGCAGGGTGAGATGGACCAGGTGAGGTGGGATGGACCAGGCAGGGTGGGATGGAACAAGTGAGGTGTGGGACAGACCAAGTGAGGAGGGATGGACCGGGCAGGGTGGAATGGTCCCAAGAAGAGTGAATGGTCCCAAGCAGAGTGGAATGGTCATGGGCAGGGAGAGATAGACCTGGGAGGATGACACAGTATCAGGCCAGCTGTAGCTAAGAAAGAGAGGGCTATTGATGGCCTTCAACGAACAGCCATCAGGGGTGGTAGGCCAGGCCTGGAAAGTAGGCCAGAGGGGCTTCTTGGTGGGCAAGGAGGCTGTCTGGCATGGTGCTTGAATGCTCCCTCAGCATAGAATGGAATGCCCTTGGAGACCTTTGAGCAGGGAATCTCCTAAATGATCACAGGACCTCCCAGCCCAAGGTGTGTTCTTACGATGTGATGGACACACTTGTTCTCACCCCCTCGAGTCAGGGCAAAGGCTGTGACTGCTCTCCGCAGCAGCAGTGGTCTCCTGTGACTCCCAGACCAGGTCATCAAAAAGATACCTGTTCCGCTGTCTGGCACAGTGGCTGACCCCTGTAATCCTAGCACTCCGGGAGGCCGAGGCAGGTGGATAGCTTGAGCCCAGGGGTTCGAGGCCAGCCTGAGCAAGAGCAAGACCCAGTCTCTCCTAAATATTGAAAAAAAAAAAAAAACTAGCCAGCTATGGCAGTGCACTCCTCTAGTCCCGGCTACTCAGGAGGCTGAGAAAGAAGATTGTTTAAGCCCAAAAATTTGAGGTGCTATGAGACATGAGGCCAAGGCACTCTCTCTACCAGGCCAACAGAGTGAGACCCTGACTCTATATATATATATATATCTTTTGGGGAATATTTTCCTTAGAGAAGCCAAACCATGGTGCTGAGGAAGCCCAGATGAACCCAGGCCAAGGGACCATATGGAAAGAACCAATGGCCAACAGAACTGCCGGGCAAATCAGCAAAGGAGCCTTCAGATGAATCAAACCCCAGCCTCCTGGAAACATCTCAGTTGAGGCCCCCCCACATTGAGGGAGAAAGGAGACAGACAAGCCCTCCCTACCGTGTCCTGTTAGAATTCCTCCCCCACCCCCAAATCCATGAATTTAAAACATGCTTGCTTGACACCACTACGTTGGAGAATATGCCATACAGTATTAGGTAACCAGAAAAATAGCTGTGTGGAGCAGGAACTGGCCAGGGGCAGAAGCAGTTTCCTAGACATTTCAATTCCTGGAAGTCTAGACCCAGAGATAAAACAGGCTGCTCTTTCTTTTCTACCACACATAAAACTTTCAGCAAGTTCTTTCTGTCTGTGGACCCACCTCCCATGCAGCTATGCCCAGTCTGAGGAAGAACATTTTCCTTCAGGCAGGGGACATCTGTCTGCAGATGGGATGGGGGGGGCTCAGGCTTAAGGACCAGAATGAAAGGAACACACAGTACGGCCACACACAGCACACACGGGAGGCCTCCCCCCTTCTACACTGAGCACTTTCAGCTGCTGCGTTCAAGGACACGTCCACCTTAATTTCATATTTCTAACAAGTACGTGTCAGAATCCATTCATTTTTCCATGATATGTAGCATTCAGTCCCTTCAGAGTGTTTTTGCTTCCTTTTAAATGTCATGTGTTATTCTGTCTACTTTTACAGACTTACGTTTTAGCCATTTCGTTCACATGTATCCGTCTTAATTGGCTAAAAATCCTTGAAATGCTGAAACGTAGCCAAAGAAAAACACTCGAGTTGAACGTCGTATCTTTGCAATGAAAATGCAAAATTTATTCTTCATAGCAATAAAATGAATGGGTCACTTTTTTCTTATGTTATTGTAAAATGAATATATGTCGATTGCATAAGTTTTAGAAAATACATAAGTGGGGGTCGGGAGGGGAGGAGAAGGTTGGAAGGGAGAAAATAAAATCGCCCACTACCTCATTAGCCAGAATAAATATTTATGAATGCTAACTATGCACCAGGCACTGTTCTAAGTACTAAGCAATAAGCAGGTAAATAAGGCCAGGGATGCTGAGTGCTGTGAAGAAAAAAACCAAAGCTGATAGGAGGAGAGTGGAGAGAGATCAAACAAGATCACCTCTTGTCCTGATGGTCTCAGTTTAAGAGTCACTTTCTCGGACAGGTCTTCCCTGATCCTCTTTAACTCTATCACAGCAACACTGTTTAAATTCTCCATGCCTCACTTATTATTATCTGATATCTTATTTGCTTGTTGTGGGGTTTTATTGTGTCTCCATCAGGAGACTATAAATTGGAGCACAGACCTTGGCTATCCTGTTCACTGAAATCACGGCATATATTATAATCGTGCCTCTCACACGATTCCTTTCCTCCTGTGTTTCCTTAAATGGATCATCACGGTGGTGGGGTAGCAAGGGAGGGTCCTGGGGAAAAGCTATCATAACTATTATAACATGGGGACTCATAAAATCTTAGGTGTGGGCTCAGAAGCGTATTGCAGGCTGTTCGTGCTCAGCCAGCTAACAAGAGCTGATTGCCCTTGTCTCTTTCCAACTCCACTTTTGCTGAGCTAGTAGCTTGAAATTGACCATGGTGAAAGAATTGACACCATGGAAATAGGCAAATGCTCCAAACTATGCAGAGTCCCTTTGCAAATCAGGTGCCATGAGCACTCTACTTCTCCCACGTATCTCCAACACCACAGATAAGCAAAAAAACTCCTCACAAAATCAGCTTGCAATTCATGGGCCACAGGTTGGACACCCCTCACGTAGTACAAGGAAGAAAGAAAACCAAAGATGTTAAAAGATGCTGCCAGGGCTCAAGAAATACATTCAGGAGATTTGAGGGTGTCTCACTCAAATAATAACCCAGTGATTATTAATGACAGGCTGGACGAGGAATTGGAATGCATCTATCAGATGCTTTAAAAAGCTTCCCAGGAAAATGTGTGGTTACTTGGGTATTCAACTAACATAAAAATAAACCACTTCCATGAATTTAAAACCATGTTTACTCTGAGCACTCCACCACATCTCAACCAGCGGAATGATGGGAAATATGTTTATATGTTAATAACTGAACATTGATGTTATAAACCTGGAAAATTAAAATAATCCTAATATAACTTTAAAATCAGGAAACAAAAGGAAAAGTGATAGGAGGAAATGTATAAGTGTTAATGGTCTCATTTTTCTTAGCAGGGATTAATTATACGTGCTAAAACTGAACTGTGTAGCTTTTTAAAATCTCCAACCACTTATTCTCTCTCTCCCCTTTTAACTCTTTCTTCCTTGTTGCTTCCCTTCTTCTTCTTTTTTTTTTTTTTTTTTTTTTTTACGGTTTTTGGCCAGGGCTGGGTTTGAACCCGCCACCTCTGGCATACAGGGCTGGCGCCCTACTCTTTTGAGTCACAGGCGCTGCCCCCTTTCCTCTCTTCTTAAAGGAATATTTTATTATAACTCTTGTAGTAAAAACACATACATTTAAAATTCAACAATTCTTTCCATTTCACTAAATTGTAGTTTGTTTTTTTGTATTGGATTTAAATAAAATTATAAAATGAATGCTTTTTAAATTAACAGACATCTGCATTATAGACTCCTCTAGCCATACATACACATAAAGATGTATCTGCATAGTGTCGGACCTGGTGTTAACTACAGCTACTTCTGAGAGGTAGGACTTTTTTCCCCACGTGTTAACTTCTCTGCATCTTTTGATTCCTTTAAAACAAGCGTGTTACCTTTTAAAAGCCACAACAGAATGGTTGGGTTTTGACTGATAGCAGAAGTGGATGATGTGCCCTGATATTAAAGACAGAGGAAATGGGAGGACGGCAAGGAGGGGGTCAGGTGGACAGACCGATAAGGCAGGAGGGGAGGAGGGAGAGAAGGCCCGCGGGAGGGGAGGGAAGGGCATGGGAGGACCTGAGAGAGGGGAGAGAAGAGGGGAGGCTGGAGGGAAAGGAGGGGAGAGGAGGGAGAAGAGGGGAGGAGAGGGGAGGAGAGGGGAGAAGAGGGGAGGAGAGGAGAGGATAGGGGAAGGAAGAACCCAAGGAAGGGGACAGGAGGGAAGGGGAGGCCGGAGGGAAAGGAGGGGAGAGGAGGGAGAAGAGGGGAAGAGAGGAGGGGAGAAAGGAGAAGAGGGGAGGAGAGGAGAGGAGAGGGGAGGGAAGATCCCAAAGAAGGGGACAAGAGGAAAGGGGAGGCCGGGGAAAGGAGGTGAGAAGGGAGGAGAGGAGAGGCAAGGGGAGGAGAAGGGGTGGAGAAGGGAGGAGAGGCCCGAGGGAAGGAGGGGAGAGGAGGGGAGAGGAGGGGAGGAGAACGGAGGCCAGAGTAAGCCGGGAGAAGCTGGTAGCGCTGCCTGGGAGGGGCCGATCGCCACTGACCTACTTTTCCCCGCCGGCCCTTGGCAACCAGGGCGCCGGTGGAGCCAGACCGGTGCCGGGTGAGCGGCGAGCGCAGAACGAGGAAGCCGGCCGGGCGCCCGACGACCACTGCTCGGGGCGCGCCCGGAGTGTCCGACCCCGCGTCCCCGGAGGAGGGGCAGTCCCTGCGCTGACGGACGCCCGACCCGGCTTCCTGGAACAGACCCCGCGGGCTGGGCTGGGGACTCCGCCGCGGGCGGGACCCTGGCGCAGTGGCCTGTGCAGAGCCGCGCTCCGGAACCCGCGAAGGTTTCCCCACGGGCTCCCTCCAGGCCAGAGCAAGTCCCACGTGGCGACGCCCCTGCACGGGTCGGCCCCGTCCTGGGCCCTCTGGTCAAAGTGGGAAGAGCCTCTGCCACTTCCCCATCCCGTGACCTTGGGCAAGTCGCTTTTCGCCTGAGAGCCACATTTTTCTCATTTTTAAGATGGAGAAAATGTCACCTGCATCTCCAGGTTAGGGGGACAATTCTAAATAAAACCTGCGTCGAGGACCCAGCGTAACAGCCGCACGGGTAACCATGTGAGTCTGTCCACTTAGGAAGAAGCGGCTCTGTAGGGATCTGGGTGCCGCCAACTGTGATCGCGACCGACCCATGCTCGTGCGTGACCCCTGGTCATGAGTAATTTGTGTCATCATAGTCCCCGAAGCCAGGGAGACACGCCGGTGGAAAGGCCCCTTCTCTGAAATCCTGCCTGTAGAATAGTTTGGCCCCATGCCCACTACCTAAAGTATTACCCTGTAGCTTCTTGGTATAAATAAAAAAAAAACACACTTTAAAAGGTAATCACTACACCCGGAGTGTGCAGGAGCTGTAGGTGAAGTCACTTGTCAGCCTCTCAGCCGGGCTGTGGGCTGGTGTACTCACCACAGGGACAGCTGAAGTTGAAATCAATGAACAGCAGGGTAACAGGTGGCCTCCTGGCATGCATGCCCTTGGTATGCAGTTAGTAGCTCCATTTCTTGTGGGGAAATTCCTTCCCCATACTATGCCACCTCGAGTGGCTGAAAATTTTAATCTATTGCTCTTCTCAAGCCAGGAGTGGACCCACGACCCACTGGCCTAGTGGACTTCTCTTTCCCATGGAATTAAGAGTTTTGAGGGGCACTGGGCAAGGAGAGAGGAAGACAGTAACAGGCTGGGGGTAAAAACACCCTGGGCCGCCAAGGTCAGTGGACTGCCTGAGCTCAGGAGTTGGAGACCACCTTGAGTAAGAGCAAGACTCCATCTCTACTAAAAATAGACAGGCTAGACAGGGGTGGTGGCACTGACCTATAGTCCCAGCTACTCAGGAGGCTGAGGCAAGGGGATTGCTTAAGCACAAAAGCTTGAGGTTGCTGTGAGCTATCAGGACGCCTGGCATTCTACCCAGGACAACAACATAGTACTCTATCCAAAAAAAAAGAAATTGAGGCTGGGCTCGTTAGCTCACACCTGTATCCCAGCACTCTTGAGAGGCCGAGACGAGTGGATTGCCTGAGCTCACGAGTTGGAGACCAGTCTGAGCCAGAGCGAGACCACATTTCTAAAAATAGCGGGCATTGTAGTGGGTGTCTATAGTCCCAGCTACTCGGGAGGCTGAGGCAAGAGGATCGCTTGAGCCCACGCAGTCTGAGGTTGCTGTGAGCTATGCTGCCACAGCACTCTACTAAGGGTGACAAAGTGAGACTGTCAAAAAAAAAAAAAGGAAATTGTGTGTGTGTAGATGTGCACCTTTCTGAGCAGAATACGGCTGCCACCTTTGCTCTTTACACCATGTGGGTTAAGAATTACTAAAGCAGCAAGTGGGGGGTGTTCCAGGCATCCGTCTTAAAGCCACCCAGATCCTTTTGTACATCTCAGTCTCATTGACAAGGTACTACACATGATAATATGTTCTTGCTCCCAGGAAGAGGGTGAGCTACTGAGGGGTCCTTGAGGCCACTTGAGGGCTGCCATTTGTCTTGTAAAGCAAGAAATGTAG
Organism: Galagoides demidoff; assembly: GCA_963574575.1. Taxonomy (NCBI): domain Eukaryota; kingdom Metazoa; phylum Chordata; class Mammalia; order Primates; family Galagidae; genus Galagoides; species Galagoides demidoff. Next base: position 21,115 of record CAUYQV010068707.1, on the reverse strand, counting down.
ATGTCAGGGTGAGGGGAGGGTGGACACAGGATGCCCAGGCAGGCCCAGGTACAACAGGACTTGGGAAATAATAACTAGTGCTTGTAGCCATATGTTCCCGGTGTTTTCTGTGACCTCACCTCATCTCAGCATTACAAACTAGGGAGGGAGAAATTACCACCTCCGTTTTTCTATGAGGAAACTAAGGTTTATTTAGATGCAGAAACTGCCTCAGTGTCACACAGCTGCCTGCCTTCCCAGACCACATGCTCCTCATGCTGCCACCAATGACCACAGTAATCACATACTGGTAACTCTGAGTATTATGCTGCTGTGCTGATACCCTGGGCACAGGTTTCTAGGCTCCATCCCGGGCTACAGGGTGTGTGAACCCAGGTGGGGGTGTCTGGGATACCCCCCTGAACAGCGAGGTTGATCCAGGAATGAAGACATGACCTGCATCAGACCTGTCAAAGTTCTCCCCTGGATGACTGGCCATGGAGACAGCATAGAAGACTCTTTGCCTCTTGGGCTGCAGAGAAAGCTCATCTATAGGGGGAGAGAAAAGAGCCCATCAGAAACCAGAAGAGGAGAGAGCTGAGCAGCAGGAGACCCAGCTGCACCAGGCCTCCAGGTCCAGCTCTAGAAGTTCCACCCATCATCTTGGGAACTTCCCTCATAACATCCCAGACAGAGAGAATCCATTGATACATGAGAGTGGCACAACAATAAACATCATAGCTACCTTCTGCTGCATTTATTCCTCGCGTCAAAATTCTGAGGTAAGTTCTATTCTTTGCCAAAGTGAGAGACATGAGAGGGGAAAATGGTACGGCAAATCGCTCCAGGTCACAAAGAGATGAGTGGCAGAGAATTTAGGAAGCAGGATTCCAACTCAATGGCCAAGTTATATTGCTGTCCAGCAACAGGATGAAAATTACACATCAATATTGGGATCCTGCTGGTAAAAGCAGGGGGAGGTTATATCTCAGTTTGGGAAGGGGGCTGGAAGAGTTTAGGTGCTCCCATGGAGGCATGTCTGCCCCAGGAGGTCGAGACAACTCCTGGCTTGCCTGGGGAATTGACGTATCTTCAGTATTCTGCTGTAACAAACAGCCCCCCAAATCTCCCTGTCCTACAACAACAAAGGCTTATTTTTTGCACTCATGTCATCTCTGCTAGGCTCTCCTCCATGTGTCAGAGCTGAAATAGCAGCCAGCGTCTGGGACCGGAGGGTCCTATTGGAATGGGATTTTGCTGAGAGCTTCTGCTCAGCATTAATCAGGTCCACTGACATCCCACTGGCTGAAGCAAGTCACGTGGCCAAACCTGCCAGTACCTTCACTAACTTACTAGAATCCCTCCTGGAAGTCACATGGCAGAGGAGGTGGATGGGGTAACACAATAGATCATGCCAAGAAACAAACAAGGGCTGGAACAATGGAACTTGTATCCACTTTTCGTGGCATGCAGCCCTCCAGCAGGGCTGATGGGAGAACGTAAAGCTCCCAGAGCTCTGAACTGAGCAAAGACAGAGGCTCAGCTGCAGCCAGGCCAGGTTCCAGTGGCAAAAACAGAAGATGCTGACAGCCGGAGCTTCCAACATCTGGAGCCCAAACTAGGACTTGAAAAGGTCAGAATACCATTACTCCAAGGGAGGCCTGCTGAGTCTATCATAAGAATCTTCATTGTCCCAGGGCACTGGGTTATGAGTAATTTCCCCTTCTGTTTTCTATTGCATTATTGTGCCACTTTCGAAATTAGAAAACTAAGCATTTAAAAAAAATGTAAAAAAATATGTGCCCTTCCTGAAGTCCGAAACAGCATGGGGCAGCAGAAGCGACTGCTTTTCAATGCCAAACCTCACAATGCCCAGGAGGGTTTGTATGTCCAGCCAGGCATCAAAGGTGTGTTATTTCAATCCCCTGGGGCAAATGGCCCTGCCACCTACTGTAAGGACTAACAAATGGGCAGGCAACAGTTAGGATAATCTTTTCTCGGTTTCTGTTTTTGTTTTTTTTATTTGGGGGTTTGTTTTGTTTTGTTGTGGTTTTCTTAGCAAATTGGACTTCGCTTCTAAAGTCTAGACATTCCTGTAATTTTCCACTGTCAGATTCTGTCTGAGATTGAAAAAAAAAAAAAAGAAAGAAAGAAAGAAAGGCCCCTATGAGTACAGTATCCAGGAGCTCTTGGGATTTTCTTTCTGGCCCAAGAAGGGAGATTAGGCAACATGGGCTTAAAGGAATCTAAGAATTCAGCCCAATTGTGGTTCTGTAATACTAGTTAAAAAGGAGTTTTATCCCACTGGAGTCCAATTTAATGCAATACACGTAAAGACTTAAGCCCCTTGAAGTTAACACAGGCCTTTGAACTTGGGCCCTGATACTTGACAGTTTGCAACCGTGGACAAGTAATTCATTCAGCTTCTCTGTGCCTTGATTTTCTCCTTGAAAAACTGGATAATGAAAGCATCAACCTCATTGGGATGTATTTTTATTTTTTATTTTTTAATTTTTTTTAGAGACAGTGTCTCACTTTATCGCCCTCGGTAGAATGCTGTGGCATCACAGCAACCTCCAACTCCTGGGCTTAGGTGATTCTCTTGCCTCAGCCTCCCAAGTAGCTGGGACTACAGGCGCTTGTCACAATGCCCGGCTATTTTTGTGTTGCAGTTTGGCCAGGGCTGGGTTAGAACCCGCCACCCTTGGTATATGGGGCCGGCGCCCTACACACTGAGCCACAGGCGCCAACTGGGATGTATTTTTAGGATTAAATACACACCACTGAGACTCCTACAGTACTTGGCACACAGTGAGCAAACTTTGGTTATAAATACTAATGTAACAGGAACCAAAATGATGTGATCTGTAGCTTTTCTTCTTCCTCTCCTAGTAAAGAAAAGCCAGTACTACTTGGTCAGCACGTCCCCCCTCTGCTCCTCCTCCCACGCTGTCCTCCACTTTGGGAACTTTCTAGGGAAATCCACCTAATCTGTAGGAGAACCAGAGAAACAGAAATGAGGGTTCACGGTAGAAAATGCTAAACAGAAGCATAACAAGAACCGATAAACAATAAGCAAGAGAGTGAGAAAGTAGCAGAAGGAAAGGGGAAGGCGGGGGTACTTGTGAAAGTTTTGAAGAATGGAGAAGAAGAAAGAGAATGAGAGATTTTGGAGCTGTTTGCCTAGCATTAGAGAGATGGCAAGAAAAATTGGGAAAGGAGACTGGAATAGTTATCTATTGCTGCATAATAAATTACCCCCAAAACACAGCAGCTTGAAACAAACATTCGTTATCTCACTGTTTTCTGTGAGTCAGGAATTTGGAAGAGGCTTAGCCGGGTTACTCTGGCTTCAGGTCTCTTAAGAGGCTGCAGTTGAGATGTCAAGGATAAAGTCATCCAAAAGCTTGAAAGACGGTAAGATGGCTTTCAAGATGGCTCACTTGTGTGTCTCCAATGAGCTGCCTCAGTTACCCACTGCAGGTGCACAGCACAGGGCTGTGTGTCTTCAAGGACATGACAGATGGCTCCCCCAGAGAGAGTGATCCAAGAGAGATCAAGGAGGGAGCAGCAAGGCCTTATACAACCTAGTCTTGGAAATCCTCTATTTTCACTTCTACCACATTTTATTCATTAGAAAAGAGACATTAAGTCCATCTCCCTTCTGAAGGAGACAAGAAGTAGCCTCCATCTTTTAAAGGGGGACTGTCAAAGAATTTACGGACATATTTTAAAACCAACATGGAGATTTTAGAGAATGTTGCTGTGGATTGCGAATTTGATTCCCTCAAATATTATTAGGGATTGCATGTGAGACTTGGAATTATTTTTGCTTTTGGTTACATTATTGTTGTTCTTATTGCTTTAATATGACATTGTCCCTAGATTCCTCTATATCGTGCCCACGGATTTATCTGCATAAATACATTTAAGTATTATTATAGATTGATTGATGTATAGGAGGAAAAGTTTTAGGTAGTTTACTGACTCTAATAATCGCTGGGAAATTAGAACAGGGAAGAAAATGTCTGGATCTTTTCACTCGCAAGCAAAGGCTTCCAAGATTTCTGGACATGCTCATCTGAGAATAATAAGTCCTCACTTAACAAATGCTGTAATAGGTTCTTGGAAACTTAGACTTTACACAAAACGACATATAATAAGACCAATTTTACCATGGGCTAATTGATATTCCTATGGCAAATTTTGGGTCCCAAAGACATGATCAAGCTTCTAAATAAAGACCCCAAACACTTCTAATAGTAAACATTGAAATAAATGTAAGCTATATGAGTATGTACATTTAAGAAAGGTTAATAAAAACAAGATAATGACTTAACCAATTTTTTGGTGAATCTGAGTGACAGCAGTTGTATTAGTAATTTAAATCAAGAAATAAATGTTTTTTGGCACAGCGCCTATTGCTCAGAAGCTAGGGCATCAGCCACATACACCAGAGCTGGTGGATTCAAACCCAGCCTGGACCTGCCAAACAACAATGACAATTATAACAACAACAAAAAATAGCTGGGCAATGTGGTGGGCACCTGTAGTCCCAGCTACTTGGGAGACCAAGACAAGAGAATTGCTTAAGCCCAAGAATTTGAGGTTGCTGTGAGCTGTGACACCATAGCACTCTACCGAGGGCAACATAGTGAAACTCTGTCTAAGAAAAAAAGAAAGAAAGATTTTCAAAGTGAAATTGTAAGGAGCACCTTCTACCACCCTGTAGTTCAAAAATAAATAACAAATTTCATGAGCTCATTTAGTATCATTTATGATGATGGTTGTATGCTTATTTATGCTTCCCTTTTTCATTTTTTCAGTGTCAACCTGTGTTTTAATAAAATGCATCTCTTGTAGATAGCATACACTTGAGTCATACAATAATCTCTTCATTTTATATTGTATTTAGTCCATTTACATTTATTGTAATTCCTCATATGACCAGGTTTAAGTATTACTACTTGATATCTATTTTCCATTTGATTCTTCTGTTTCCTTCACTCTGTTGCTCCTTACCTGACTTTTTTTAAGTGTTCCATTTTATTTTCTCTTTTTGTTCCTTACTTATACCTCTTTGGGGTTTGTTTTTTAGTGACTGATCTAGGGCTAATAATATGAACTTTAACTTACAAAAAACTATATATAATTAATCCTTGCCACTTCCCTAATATACAGTCTATGTAATGCAATTTGCCCATTCTCTTCCATCTTTCATGCAACTCTTGTCATATTACTTATTTCAACATACAGTATAAACTCCCATCTCGGCAGTATTGTTGTAATTTTGTTTTAAAGTCAATTGTCTTTTAGAAAATTCACACAAAAAAAGAAAACATAATTTTTTAGTTGCCATTTTAGTTTCTTTTCATTCCTTTCTACGGATCTAAATTTCTATCTAGTATCATTTCCCTTACACCTGAGTGATATCCTTTAGCATTCCTTCCTATTTCAGACTGGCTAGTGCCAAATTTTCAGGATCCTTTTAGAAGGATATTTTCACTGAATCTAACATTCTGAGTTGAGAGTTGTGTTAAATTTTAAAGATATGATTTTGTTTTCTTCTAATCTCATAGTATCTAATGAAAATTCAGCTGTCATTCTCATGCTTATTCTAAAGCTATAGTATGATGTATCTTTTTGCTCTGACTACTGTCAAGGTTTTTCTCTTTATCTTTGATTTTCAGTAGTTTGACTGTGGATGGGCCTGGATGTAGCTCTCTTCATATTTATCCTGCCTGCCTAGGGTTCACTGCTTTTTTCACCTGTCAGTTAATATGCTTTTTATCATATTAGGGAAGTTTTAGGCTATTATTTATTCAAATGTTTTATTTGCCCCAATCTCACTCTTTTATCTTTATACTTTTACATATTACATATATTTATATGTAAGATTATTTTCTATTTTCCCAAATGTCCCTGTTCTTTTTAAAAAATATTTTGTTTTTTAGAATAATTTTTTTTTTTTTTGAGACAGAGTCTCACTATGTCGCACTCAGTAGAGTGCCATGACATCACAGTTCACAACAATCTCAAACTCTTGGGCTGAAGTGATTCTCTTGGCTCAGCCTTCCAAGTAGCTGGGACTACAGATGCCCACAATGCTCAGCTACTTTTTTGTCACAGTTGTCATTGCTATTTAGCAGGCCCGGGCCAGGTTCAAACTGCCTGCCTCAGTGTATGTGGCCAGCACCCTAACTACTGAGCTACGGGCACTGAGCTGGACTGAGTAATTTTTATTGTTCTGCCCTCAATTTCCCTGATCTTATCTTCTTCCATCTCAAATCTGTTGTTAATTACCTTCAGGTGTTCTTTATTTCAGTTTTTACTTTTCATTTCTAGAATTTGCATTTGTTCTTTTGTGTAAACGTGTAGTCTCTATATCTTTACCAAGATTACCTGTCTACTTCTTTAATTACTTTAATTATTGCATATGTTATAATAGCTGCACGAACACTTTTGTTTATTTTGCTTTGTTTTTGAGACAAATAAGGTCTTGCTCTGTTACCTAGGCTGGAGAGTAATGGTATCATAGCTCACTGTAACACTGAATTCCTAAGCTCAAGCAATCCTCCTGATCCTCCTGTACCAGTCTCCCAAGTAGCTGGGATTATAGGTGTGGGCCACTGTGACTACCTAATTTTTAAATTTTTTGTAGAGGTGGGCTCTCTCTGTTGCTCAGGAAGATCTGGAACTCCTGGCTTCATGGAATCCTCCCATGTTGGCCTCCTAAAATGTTGGGATTACAGGTATGAACAATGGCGTCTGGCCTGCCTTTTTCTTAACAGATAACATTTTCCTGTTCCTTCATGTGTCTACTTTTTCCTGACTGAAAAAGAAGCATAGTGATTAATACACAGTAGGACACGTATTGTATGTAATTCCATCTAGATTTTGCTGTCTTTTCTTGAAAGGTACTGATGCTATAGTTTAGTTACTAATCAGCTTGAGCTTGTGTAGATTTAGTTTTATGATGTGTTAGGATGAATCTCTGGAAATCCCTAAGGGTTTCTCAAGCCTCTCTAACTTGAGAAGACTCAACTTCCAAACTCTACCCACACTGCAAGTCTCCTCGGGAGTTTATTTTGGCTTATGTTAAGTAAGACACAAAGCAGGTCTCACTCTAGGGCAGTTATTCTCAATTGAAGGCATTTCTGTACCTAGGGGACACCTAGCAGTGCTGGAGACTTTTTTTGGTTGTCACACATTAGTGGTGACCACTGGTATCTAATGGCCTGGGATGCTGCCAAATATCCTACAGTGCAAAGGACAGCCCCCAGTGGAAGAAAAAGTATCTAATGTACTCAGCTCTACTATAAAACTTACAGCTTTCATAGGAAAGCTATAACACAATTATAACCCAAGAATATGAGGAAAGGAGAGAGGGAGGGGAGGGGAAGGGGGAAGATGGGGGATTGCTGGGATCATGCCTATGATTTATCCTATAAGGGTACATGTGAATCTTTCTAAATGTGGAATATAAATGTCTTAACACAATAACTATGAGAATGACACGAAGGCTATGTTAACCAACTGGAAGAAAGTATTTCAAATTGTATATAGAAATAACACACTGTACTCCATGATAGTATTAATGTGCACAACTGTGATTTAATAAAATAAATAAATAAAAATAAGATATACATAAAAATAAATAAATAAAATATATTCTTTTGGATATATTTGTAAATTCAGAATGGAAATATAAATACTAAGTTTTTTTTCAAAAAATGGTCAAGGTTGGATGTATAGTTTTAATGAAATTGAAATTCAATTGTGATTTTGACCGAAATTTACTAAGAATTTAATTTAATTAGAATATAGAATTTAATAGAGAAATAAAGGTGCATATTCCAGTATCAATCAAATAAAAAAGGAGCTCAGCAAAGACTAAAAGTAAAGCTCATTTTTTTTTTTTTGAGACAGGAGCCTCAATCTGTCCCCCTGGGTAAAGTGCTGTAGCATCACAGCTCACAGCAACCTCCAACTCCTGGGCTCAAGCGAGTCTCCTTCCTCAGCCTCCCTAGTATCTGGGACCACAGGCGCCTGCCACAACACCTGGCTATTTTTTGGTTGCAGTTGTCATTGTTGTTTGACGGGCCCAGGCTGGATTCAAACCTGCTACCTTGGTTATGTGGCTGGCACCTTAGCCACTTGAGCGACAGGCACTGAGCCAAAAGTAAAGCTCATAAACCTGATAAAGGTCATGTTCAAAAACAAACAGCTAACATTATATATAATGAGGAAAGAGTAAATACTTGGAAACAAAGAAAGGATATTTACTCTTCTCACTTTGATTAGATGTTGTGCTGAAAATTGAAGCCAATGCAAAAAAGTAAGCAATAAAAGTATATAAAAGATATATGCATTAAAAAGTAACAGTAGAAGTAATCATCTCTATGATTGCTTAATAAGAAAATTCAAGAAGATAAACAAAAATCTACCAGAGTCATAAATTGATTTACCAATATCGTAAGATATAATATTAATATAAAAACCTACTTGTATTTATAAATACTAGTAATAAAAATATGTAAACAGAACTTTAAAATTATATAATTTACAATGACATCAAAAACACATAGAATAAAAAAGAATAAAAAAGTATGTACTGCCATAATAATCTGAAATTAAAAATAAATAAATTAAAACTTTAAAAGTACTTAAATGCATAGAAATAAATTTAATGAATGATCTGTAAGACATATGTCATTAGAAGTACCAGACCTTGCTAAGAATAATTAAAGAAGGCCTAGATAAATAGAAAACATACAGTTTCCAAAACCTGCAAGATTTAGCATAGTTTATTAAATAAATTTTCTCCAAATGTTCTATAAGTTGAATGGGAGGAAATTGAATGCATTTCTGCTTAGATCTGGATTAGACAAAGTTGTCCACTGTCAACACTTCTATTCAACATAGTGCTAGAAGTCCTAGCCAATGCAATCAGGCAGAAGAAGAAATCAAGTGTATGGAAACAGAAGAGGTCAAACTATTGCTCTTTCCTGATGATATGCTCTAATATTAAGAAAACATCAAATAATCTGCCAAGAAACTCCTGGAATTGTTAAATAAATTCAGCAGAATTTCAAGGTGAAAAATCAATATACACAAATCAATAGCATTCCTATACACCAACAACAGTCAAACTGAGAATAAAATCAAAGACTCAATACTTTTCACAATAGCAAGAAAGAAATAAAATACCTAGAAATCTACTTAACCAAGGAGGTAAAAGACTTACATATTGAGAACTATGAGTTGCTGGGGAAGGAAATCACAGAAGATGTAAACAACTGAAAAAAGATATGTTCATGGGCAGGCAGAATTAACATTGCTAAAATGTCTATACAGCCCAAAGTGATCTACATATTTGATGCAAACCCCATTAAAATACAACAGTTTTTAGCATATCTAGAAAAAATAATTCTGCATTTTGAGTGAAAAAAGAAAATAGCCTGAAAGCTAAAGCAACCTTAAGCAAATGGGACAAATCAGGAAGCATCACTCAATCAGACTTCAGAATATACTACAAGGCTATAGTAACCAAAACAGCATGGTACTGGCACAAAAACAGAGACATAGGCCAAAAGCTGAGAACAGAAAACCCAGGTATAAAACCATCCTCATGTTGCCATCTGATCTTTCAAAAAGCAGACAATAAAATACACTGGGGAAAAGAATTCTTATTTAATAGAAAGTGCTGAGAAAATTGGATAGCCACATGCAGAAGACTGAAACAGGATCTGCACTTCTCACCACTCACAAAAATTCATTCACAGCAAAACAGACGTAAACTTAAGGAATAAAACTATAAGAATTCTAAAATAAAATGTTAAAAAATACTCTTATAGACACCAGACTAAGACAGACTAAGAAAGAATTTATGAAGAACCCAAATACAATCACAGCAATAACAAAAATTAATAAATGGGACTTGATTGAATTAAAAAGATTCTGCACAACCAAGGACACAATCAATAGAATAGAAAACTTAAAGAAAGGGATAAATATTTGCATTCTATAAATCCAAGAAGGGGCTTATAATAAGAATCTATAAAAGCACTCAAGCAAATCAGCAAAAAAAAAAAAAAAAAAAAAAGGCAAACAACCCCATTTAAACATGGGCAAAAGACATGAACTCCAGCTTTTCAAATGATATTAGACTCATGGCCAATAAGCATATGGAATAAAGCTCAATGTCTCTAACCTTTCAGAAAATGCAGATAAAAACTACAGTAAGGGATCACCTAACTCCAGTGGGAATGGTTTTATCATAAAATCCCCCCAAAACAGATGCCACCATGGATGTGAAGAGAAAGTAACACTTATAGTGTGCTTGTGGGATTGCAAACTAGTATAAGCTCTATGGAAAGTAGTATGGAGACACCTGAAAGAACTAAAAGTAGCCTACCATTTGATCCACCAACCTCACTATTAGGTATATACTCAAAGGGAGGAAAACACATTTTTTTCAAAAAGACATGTGCGCTCAAATGTTTATTGCAGCACAATTCGCAATTGCAAAGATGCGAAAAAAGCCCAAGTGCCCATCATTACATGAGTGGATTAATAAAATGTGGTACAGTATATGTATGCCATGGAGTACTATTCAGTCATAAAACGTGGTGAAGTAATTAATACCTTTTGTAACAACCTGGATGGAAGTGGAGACCATTCTTCTCAGTGAGGTATTGCGAGAATGGAAACAGTAACACCTCATGTGCTAATGTAACTAATTGATCAACACCCATGTATACATTTGGTAATAAAGCTCCATGTAAAGCAAGCAGGTGGGAAGGGGCAGGGGGAGGGGTAAATTCACATTAATGGGTAAAATGCAAACTATCTGGGTGAGGGACACACTTACAACTCTGAGTCAAACTGTACAAAAGCAATGTATATAACCAAAACATTTGTACCAACCCCATAATATTCTGAAATGAAAATTTAAAAATAAAAAATTTTAAAAGAAAATCTTAATTAATATAGCCTTCACCTCATTTACTTAATTATTATGTTAAGACATTTATACTCTATGTTTAATGGATTTGCAATATACCCTTGCAATATGCACCATAGGTGTGGTCCTAGTCTGATGTAAGCACTCCAAATTTTATTTAAAATCAGCATATTGTACCCCCTAATGTATTGATGTATACACGACCTATGTATTTATGACTTAATAAAAAGAAAGAAAATCCTAGAAGAAATTTTTGTATAGAATTTGACAAACTGAATCTCAAATTTATGTGGAAAGGAAAATCTTAAACAAATAAATATAGTTCTGAAAAGGAAATATGAAGTTGAAGGATTCATACTACCTGATTTAAAGACTTAAAGCTATAATATAAAGATAATGTACAAGTCATCACAAAAACAGAAATATTGAGCAAAACAGAGATTCCAGAAATAGACCCACACCTATTAGAGGGTCAATTGATTTTCAACAATGATGCCAAGGTAATTCAGTGGAAAAAAAGATAATATTTTCAACAAATTGTTATGGAGCAACTGGATATCTGTGTAAAAAATAATTAAACTCTAGTCCTGACTCACATCATACATAAATATAATTTTTAGTAAATCATAAACATAAAAGTCTATAAGCTAAAACCATAGCATGTCTAGAAAGTATTGAGAAAAAATATTTGCAAATTCGGGTAGATGGATTTCTGAGACATGACATAAGAAATAGCAATACAATGGGAAAAAGTGTGGCCATCAAAATGTAAACTTCCTTCTCTAAAACAGATATCATTAAGAAAATAGAGGCCAGCAATAGATTGGGACAAAATTTTCGTGATACTTATATCTGATTAAGAACTTTATCTATAGTAACACCTATAAGTCAATACTAAGGTAATTAGTTTAAGAGAAATTATGGACAAAAGACTTGGTAGAAACTTCATAAAAATAGACATATAGATGGCCAATAAGCACATGAAAAGATACTCAGCATTATTAATCAGCAGAGAAAGGAAAATTTAAACAAGATAACATTAAACCCCAATAAAATGACTCAGGTTTAAAAGACTGATAATTCAAAGTTAGCAAGAATACAGAACAGCATGAATTCTCCCATATTAATTTTAGGAATTTAAAATATTTTCAAATACTTGTGGAAAACCACTTGACAGTTTCTTAAGTTAAGCATGAATTTGCTATGAAATCCATTATTTCAACTTAATTTGCCCAAGAAAACGAAAACATATATTCATGTAAAGACTTACACGCAAATGTTAATAACATTTGTTTCTTATTAATAACATCTCCAAATTGAAAACAACCCCAATGCCTATTAACAACTGATAACAAATTGTGATTATGCAATACTACTCAGCTACAAAAAGAAGGAATTACTAATACACAAAACAATATCCGTGAATAGCCAACCATTATGCTGACAGAGAAGTCAGACACTAAAGAGTATGCAATATAGGATTCCATTTACTTTGAAGTCCAAAACTACCCAAACTAATTAATAGAGATAGAAATAATTTCAGTGTTTTCTTGAGGCAAAATTTGGGAGATGATAGAACATGTTTATAATTGATAGGGGTTCTATGAGTTTGCACGCACGTCTCTGAATTTATTGATCACTTTTAAAACATGTGCACTTAATGTGTGTAAATTTCATGCCAATAAAATCTACAAAAATGTCAGCAAGCACACTTTAAAAACGTTGATGAGGTTCATCACAAAGTGCCGTGATAAATTGATTTATTAGAAAAAAGCCGCCTCCATTTTATGTAACATCGTTGCTTTGGCTTTTTGTATCAGCTATATATTTTCTCTCCAGGCTTATCTCACAGGAAGGATTAGTAAATGGATGCAAACCAAGTTGGAATTTTTTTTAATGGATGAAAGAGATAGTACGCTTGTTATAAATTTATTTAAGCCTAGCGATACAGGAGCAGTAGTTGTTAGTAGCTGTTAAGGACTTACTCTATTTTAGAAGATTTCAAAGAGAAATCTGAATACAAAAATTTTAGTTAAAAATTGGTAAAAATTAATATGCCATGTAACTAAAATTTGGTAAGACATTATAGTACATTTCAAAATTTCCATAAATGGATAAATGGAGCATAAAATTTAGACACCTAGTTTAGATGTATACGAAAGTTACTTTCTGTTGTTATTAAAGATCCTTATTGAAGAACTTGCAAAAAGTCAGATTGTTTTATGATTAATAAGTATAGCCCTCATGTTGTACATTAGATCTTCAGACCTGTTCATGCTACATGTCTGCAATCTTGCATCCTTTGACCTACATCTCTTTATTTCCTGGTAACTATCACTTTAGTCTCTCTTATTCTTCTATTTAACACAAAATGAATGAACCTGGAGACTTTATGCTAAGTGAAATAAACCAGACCCCCCCAAAAATACTGAATAATATCACTTGTATGTGGAAACTAAAAAAAAGAAAAATTCAGATTAAAATAACTAATGAACTGTAGGAAAATTTATAAAATACATGACAATATCAATAGAAATTAGTCTAACATCTAAAAGCAAGTTGAAGGCCAGGTGTGGTGGCTCATGCCTGTAATCCTAGCACTCTGGCAGGTGGAGGCAGATGGATTGCCTGAGCTCAGGAGTTTGAGATCACTGTGAGCAACAGTGAGACCCCATCTCCAAAAATAGTCTGGCGTTGTGGCAGGTGCCTGTAGTCCCACCTATTCAAGAGGTTGAGGCACGAGGATCACTTGAGGCCAAGAGTTTGAGGTTGCTGTGAGCTATGACACCATGGCACTTTACCCAAGACAACAAAATCAGACTGTCTCAAAAAAAAATTAAAATAAAAAATTAAATAAGATCAAGTTGTATTTTTTCAAGCAATAACTAAAGTAGAAGAGATAACTTTGGAATACAAACTTGAATAATCCCCTCACATGATCTTTCAATTAATAAAGAGGAGTGTGTCATATAAATATACCGTCAAATATTTACATTTCTAGCTGATTTGACAGGAAATAATGTCATTGATAAAGCAATAAAAAATTCAAAATATGCCACTTCAACAAGGACGTCAAAAAACGGTGAGTGCTATCAAGTCAAATATTATTTAAGATTAATCACTGCTAAGAAAACGTGACATGTCCTGAAATTTTACAGCTCATATATAAAAGAAATTTAATAGAGGCTTCACAAACTTGACAGCCTTTTTAAGAATGTGTATGATATTACCAAATTGTGAAACTGAAAAACGTTAAGTATCTATTTAAAAGTCCAATCAGCTATGCTGGTGGAATAATTGGATTATCCAGAGGAAATGGTACTTTATATAGAAAATGAAGCTACAGAATTAATGTCATATGAACAGGAAATAAAAACATATATGGACAAGAAATATAGGAGCTAAATGCATATCAGAAACTTGTCAGGCAGTTAAGCTATTTATTTATTTTTCTGGATTTGTGTTGCTTGTAATTTGTTTTGGTTTCTTTTCCAATTCTAAATAAATATTCCCTTTCATATGTACTTTTCAGCTTCAATTTTATAGTCTCTTCTCTAGAAGAAGCTATTCAAATTACATGAGCTTCAAGCTCCACAAAACCTGGATTTATCCCTGGGTGTACTTGCTCACGAGTGTAAAAACAATCTTATCTTTGTTACAACATCAACTGCATAATTAATCCTCCTAAGTAGAACTACCAATTTTCCAGATACAGACTGTGCTTTTTTTTTTTTTAATCAGATAACCGTTTTATCAGCACCATTGGAAGAAGGATGGAACTGGGCCAGAAGTGATGAGCAATGGTGTAGATACATCGGATTCAGGTAAGCGACTTGTGAATAATGTAAATATCCTGCAGTAAAACTAGACCTATTACTCTTGGTTTTATTTTTTTCTTTTCATAGATTTTATAATATGTTCATAAGTAGTATTGAATGACAATTTGTATATTTTAAGCTGTGTATAGATTATTTTTATAACCAAAAATAATTTATAGCATACTTCTCACTATGGTGACAAACATAATAGAGCTTACATATTAATAAGGAACAGAATGATTCAAATTCTGATTCTACCTCTTAATTTGATTCTGGGAAAGTTGCTTTATTCCTGAGCCTTTATTTCATTCCCTGTAACATGTGGCTAAAAATAGCTGTATTGAAGAATGGTTAGGAATTTCCAAAGATATTTTACAAATGATTTCAATTCTAGGCTTTGGCTCATAATAGGCACTGATTTTATAGTATATGATAAATTCTGAGTGTTATCATGATCAAAAATACTATGCATTAAGGATATTTATTGAGCTATTTTATGATTACTCCTTAGCAGAAATGTCCCTATTTTAGAGGCAGAAACAGAGGTTTGGCTCTCTGTAAGCTACTAAATAATTGTTTTAACTCCCTCTTGGAAATAGTTTTATGTCAGACTACCACCGAAGACATTTTGACAGGCTCATCCAATTAGAGTGGCTTATACTCTGATAAATCAGTTCAAGTTTTTCCATTGTTTTGATGTGACGCTTCCACACAAAAATATTTGTGGTGCTACTTTTCTTGTTCTTGGCAGACCAGTGATAATGGAGACTTGGTGCCCTACGCAACATTAATTTTTAAAAAATACATATTATTCAAGATTGACATCCATGAAATTAACTGCAGCTCAGTACTATGGTACACACTGTATATATAAAAAGATAGTCACAATGGAAAGGTGTTTTTAACCTATCTGCCCCTCAGATTTCTGCCCTGTCTCCAATCTCTTACCTCTCAGTGAAAGAATCTTCCTTCATTTGAAGAAATAGGTCGAGAGAACTGTGTTTGAGGCAGATGATTTCATCCCTGTGGCTAGAAGTGGCTAGGACAAGGGTGGACGTTTGACCAAATTATTATAGTATCTCTCTGAGGAATGTGGACTAAGGACATTTTAGGCTGTGTCTGCTGATAACAGACCCACAAAAATGAATCGAGACTGGAGTTGGTTAAAGCTCTAGACCAGGGTTGTGGGATTGATAGTCAGAACTCTTTTCAGAGGAAGGCTCTGTTTAGAAATGTGGCTGGAGTAGGCCTGAATAATAAAAACAGAGATAAGACACCTGTTGATGAAAAAGAAGGAGGTTTGGAAAAGAGTGAGAACAGGAATAAGGACCAAGGAGTAAAAAAAGAGCGAGACAGAAACTGTCAGCCTGATGATTTTCTAGTTTCTGTAGTCTGAGATGTATTTCCAAATAATGGTCCCTATATAGTTCTCTTGTTACAGATACAATAAAGTACAACACGTTCCTCACTTAGTTTGAGTATCTCCTTATAACCATGTGATTATTAATTCAAATAATGACAATTACATATTTCATAAGTAGATAAGTGTCTGAATTACGCTAAGCAACACATCTTTTCTCACTGTTTAAATCAGAGGTCCTCAAACTTTTTAAACAGGGGGCCAGTTCACTGTCCCTCAGACCATTAGAGGGCTGGACTGCGGGCCCCAGGAGGAGTCCGCTGCTAAACAGGATAGGCAGAAGTGGGAAAAACACCTGGCGGGATGAATAAATGTCCTAGGCGGGCTGCATGTGGCCCGCTGGCCCTAGTTTGAGGATGCCTGGTTTAAAGATTTCAGCTAATACAGGAGCACATGCCTTTTGGTTACATAATTTGCTTTTGTATATTTTTAGTCAAAGTTGTAAGTGTGCCTTTCACCCAGAATAAGTGCCTTGTACCAGTTAGCTATGAATTTACTTTACCATCCTACCTTCTTGATTTCCATTGATTTTTACTTGCATCTTCCATCTTTTAGAGATGGTTTGCATTCCCTGGTCTTGGCAGCATCATTGAAACCTCTACTTTCATTATCACAACTCCTTCCCTACATGTGCCTCCCCTTTTTCCCTCTTATAAGGACTTTTGTGAATATATTGGGTTTAGTCAAACAATTCAAACAATTCAGGCTGGTGTCCTCATTTCAATATTTTTAACTCAATCACAATTGAAAACTCCTTTTGCCATGTAGGGTAACATATTCACAGGTTTTAGTAATTAGGCCATTTACTTCTTCAAGGGGACATTACTCTACCTGCCACAAAATCCCTGTTAATAATATTTTAATGGTTTCATAATCCTTCTCTTCACTCTTGTTTATATACTTAAATTTATTAAAATGATTAGAGTTTAAGGTAAGATAATCGTAAGAAATCAAAACTTCATAATGCTTACAAATTTTCCATGACTGTTAGAGGGTGATGTAGATTTTAAAAAGACAAAGGCTCTACTTTTTAGCTATATTTAGGTAATAAGTCTTTATAAAATGTTTGATAATTATTCAAAGGGAAAATTATTAGGTTGGATATAATTAACACCATGACCTTAACTATTATTGTATGTCCTAAAGGCGTTTTTAAAATATGACATTTGTTTTTGTGTGTGTGTGTGTTTGTTTTGAGACAGAATCTCAATATGTCACTCTCAGTAGAGTGCCATGGTGTGACAGTTCACACCAACCTCAAACTCTTGCCTTAAGTGAGTCTCTTCTCTCAGCCTCCCAAGTAGCTGGGACAACAGGCCTCCAACACAAAGCCCAGCTATTTTGTTGTTGTTGTTGTCATTGTTGTTTAGCTGGCTCAGGCCTGGCTCAAACCCTCCAGCCTTGGTGTATGGGGCCAGCGCCTTACTCAGTGAGCTACGGGTGCCAAGCCATGACATTTGTTTTTTTAAAAGCAACTAATATTTACTTTGCAGGTAGAAATTTAGAATATTGGTCCTAAAGTGTTTCACTTATCTATAATAACTTTTTATGTATAATATGAATATTGAAATTAAACAAAAATAACTAAATTCACCTTTAGTTCACTTTAATCATTATCCAGGCATCTATTTAATGGATACATAAAATAGTACTGCTCCTACTTTTAGTTAGAATTTTAACTGACTGCATGTGTTTAGTAAATTTCCAAATTTTAGTTGTATTCATATTCTCCTCATGAGTTTTTATAACTGTGTAATATTTCTGTATTGCATCTTTTTATTAAAGTATTTATTGTGTATCATACTATGAAAATATTAAAGAAAAAAATATTCTTCGCCTTCTTGCTAAAGATCCACAGGTATTTATTTATTTAATGAACTTATCAGCTGAGAATTTTAGCCTGTGTATAAGACAATTCTAAAACTCCATTTATTTTAAATGTGCTATTTCAAGGGAAAATAAAAGAGACAAAATCAACAAATGTTTAAGGGAATCACATAGAGTGTCTTATATATTTTCATTTCACCAAAATGTAAACAGAAAATAAAATATTCCATCCCATTTAAAATTTAAATAAGCTAAATTAAAAAAATAAAATAAGCTTTTAAAAAATATTTTACAGAAATGTAATGATTTGCAGTTTAAATTAATTAATATTGCCTTCTAGTAGTTTACAGCCTAATATGAATCAAGGTAGAGAGAAAATATGAAAATGTAATTATTGCTCTATAGCAGAATATGCTAAGGATCATGAAAACAGGGGAAAACTAGATGTCTTAGTCCATTTTCTGTTGCTATAACAGAATACCTGAGATTAGAGGATTTATAAAGAAAAGAAATTTATTTCTCACAGTTCTAGAGGGAGGTCGGTCTAAGATTGTGGAAGGGCATCTGCTGAGGACCTTCTTGTTGCACTATCCCATTGTGTAAGGCTAGAGGGCAAGCCAGGGTGTGGGGAAAAAAGAGAAAGCAAGAGGGTCTGGGTCCACTTAATCACAACCCAGTTTCATAATAACTAACCCTCTCTCTTGATAATAGCACCAATCCATTCATGAGACTGATCTAATAATCTAGTTAATGATCTAATCATTTCTTCAAAGCCCTTCTTCTTAACACTGTCATAATGGAAATTATATTTTAAACTGAGTTTTTTGGGGAACATTCAAACCAAGCTTTGCCATGACACACCCAAAAACTTAGATTCTAAACTCATATTGAATATATACTCATTCCAATCCAATAGCCCCAGAAGTTAAATTGTTCTAACATCAACTCAAAAGTTCTCAGAGTCTCATCTAAATTAGATATAGGAGAGACTCAAAGCATGATTTATTTTGAGGTGAATTCTCTACAGCTGTGAGCCCATGAAAACAAGTCATTTACTTCCATAATACAAAGGTAGGACAAGTAAAGGATAGAATTCCCATTCCAAAAGGAAAAAATAATAGGCAAGAAAACAGAGACAACTGGTCACAAGTAATCCAAAACCCCACAAGAAAATAACATTAAGTCTTAAAATTGGGAAATAATCTCTTTTGATTCCCTGGGTCCATCCTGGGCACACTACAGCAGGAAGTGGGACCTCAAGGCCTTACGCACAATCGTACTGCTGGTCCTAGCCCAGACAGCTCTCCCAGGTAGCATGACATGATGGTATTTCTACAGTTCTCTGGTCTTGGGGGTAGTGCCATTTTCACGGCTCTACTAGGCATTGCCCTAGTGGGAACAATTTGTGGCAGCTCCAAGTTTGCTTTTCCACTTGACAATGGCTCTGCCCCTGTGCCAGTTTTCTCCTTAGGCTTTTTTTTTTTGTATTAAATCATAGATGTGTACATTAATGAAGTTATGGGGTACAATGTGCTGGTTTTATATACAATTTGAAATATTTTCATCAAACTAGTTAACATAGCCTTCACAGCATTTTCTTAGTTATTATGTTAAGACATTTATATTCTACACTTACTGAATTTCACATGTACCCTTGTAAGATGCACCATACATGTGGTCCCACCAATTACTCTCCCTCCACCCATATTCCCCCTTCCCCTCCCCTCCCTCTCCCCTTTCCCCTTCTTCTTAGACTATAATTGGGTTATAGTTTTCATATGAAAGCTATAAATTGGTTTCGTAGTAGGGCTGAGTACATTGGATACTTTTTCTTCCATTCTTGAGATATTTTGCTAACAATATGTTCCAGCCCCATCCATGTAAACATGAAAGAGGTAAAGTCTCCATCTTTCTTTAAGGCTGCATAATATTCCATGGTGTACATATACCGCAATTTATTAATCCATTCATGGGTCGATGGGCACTTGGGCTTTGTAGCCCAAGTTCTCCCTAGGCTTTTAACTGCTCTGTGGCATCCTTTGAAGTCTAGGTGGAGGAAACTCTCCCTCCACAGCTATTACATTCTTTATGCTTATACAATTAGCACTACATGGGTCTTGCTCAGGCTCACCACTCTTTTCAGAGCAGTGGGTTCAGCTATACCTGAGTTCAATGAGCCACAGTTGGAGCAACTGAGGAGTACTGTAACATAATGAGGAGGAGCAAAGTCCTGAGGGGGTCTGGGCCACCTCCCTAAATTATTCTGCCCTTATAAAACTCTGGACCTATGATGGGAGGTGCAGCCTCAGAGATCTTTAAATTATTACCTTTATGGGTTTTGCTTATTGTCTTGATGAATAGAACATGGCTTCTCTCTAGCCATATCAATCTCTTTAGCAAGCAGTCACTTGGCCACACACTTAAAATTCTCTTCCAAATATAATTTTTCACTCTTTACATGGTCAAGGTACAAAGTTTCCAAATATTTCCATTCTGCTTTCTTGTAAACTATAAATCATCTCTTTCCTCTTATATGTCACTGTATGTGGACAAATGATTTGCTGGTTTGATTTTTTTAATCAGATATTCTATTTGATTGCTCTTAAATACCATATTTTATAAAGCCCTAGGAAAAGAACACAATTCTGCCAGAATCTTTGCTACTTTATAACAAGGATGGGATGGTATTTATTTAGTTTTCCATACCTTATGTCTCATTTTCAATTGAGACCTTATCACAATTCCCTTTAGTGTCCATTTTTTTTAATCAATATTCTGGTCACAACTATTTAAGTAATCACTGAGAAATTCTAGTCTTTACCTGCAGCTCTCCTCTTCTGAATCCACACCAAAACTACCCTTAATGCTCCATTTATTTAATCTAGGGTTTTTTTCTAACTTGTTCCCCAAACTTTTTCTTTTTTTTTTTTATTTTTTATTTATTTTTTTTTCCTTTTTTTTGTATTAATTGATTTCTGTGTACAATGATGCCAACATGGGGTACATTGTGCTGTTTCATATACAATTTGAAACATCTTCATCAAGCTGGTTAACATAACTTTCATATCATTTGGTTAATCATTGTATCAACACATTCACATTCTA
>CAUYQV010068703.1:0-18685 GCA_963574575.1 Galagoides demidoff | reverse complement strand
ACTCTTATTTTTATAAATTTGTCCTTAATATTTGACAGTGCTTTAATAATTCACGTCTTTCTTAAAATACATGTCAAATGCAGCAAAAGAAGACAATTAATACTTTGACAATCTATTATGCATTTCTTACCCTAAGCCACACGTTTATTAGGCTCCTTTTATTTTTCAAGTTACTTCTCATAATAGTCCTAGTTGATTACCAATGTTTAAAACAGCTTCCCCAGTTTGTTGATCCATTCGTGGATCGATGCTGGTTGGTTTTAAACACTAAGCTTTTGTGGCCTAACTTTCATCTTGGGCTGATAATACTTGCTGCCTCAAATGGGGCGGGAAGTGCTTTGAAAATCCCCTTGTTCCCTTGGAACTTTGAGACATATCTGAAAAGCTCAAGGCTAACATGAATAGACCTAGAAAAATAATAAATCCTGCTTATGCAGGTAAACAAACACTGTGGGATAGTAACACTCCCATCACCTGTGTAGCCGACAGGTCATACACAGGCAACCTTGTCCATGAACCTTGGTGTCTGAGCATATGCATTCAATTTCAGTGCTGTCAACCAAATAAAACTCACAACAAAGCCCAAAACATATTTAACATTAGATAGTGTACGTCTGGTGGGTGTGAGTCAGAGGACAGAGCAGGTCCCCGGAACAACTATAGAGTGCTCTCTAATACTCCCCATTCCTGGAGATAAGACTCTGGTAGAGTAGCCTGAGGGCTCCCATCCCAGCCACAACAGAGGGAGAGAATGATAGATGGCAGGTCAGCACTGGATGTGATGGGGAGAATGAGCAGACAGCGCTGGCTCTGAAAACAGAGAAGAGGAAGCAAAGGGAAAATTTGCCTTTCTCTCCTTTTTCCACCCACCCATCATCATCATCTCTGTTTTGACTTGAGCTTACCACCACCTCTAGACAGTTCCAGCTCTCCATTGCCCTTCATCCTGGTTCACAGAGAAAGACTGTCAGCAGCCTGGCCTCCCAGGGGAGGGGGCCTTTTCCAGGCTTCCCCCAGCAGAAGTGGGTCACTCCCCTGTAGGGAGACAGGGCACCCAAGGCTTCAGGGAGCAGAGGAGATGATAACTTAACCCTGCAGCTTTTCTTCAGGGGAGGGAGGGAGGCCTCCCAGGTCCTGAGAGTGTCCACATGCCAGACACCCTGGAATACCTTTCATTAGGGGTTAAGACTCTGGATGTGGACAGGTGCCAGGCTGACATGGCTGAGCACTGGGGACTGCAGTGGCTGGGAGGATGCTGGTGGGGTACAGCCTCCTGAGGAGCAGGCAGCAGCCAGCTCCAGCCCATTGGTACTCTGGGAATATGAGCCCAGAATCATCTCCTTTTTCAAGAGAACATGGAAATCCAACGTTTGGAGGAAGTCTGTTGATGTTTAAACGCTCACAACAATTTAAACACTGTGTGGCCAAACCAAACATAGCACAGATTTTAACGCAGTATGGGCTGGATTCATTCCCTGTCTCAACCACCTTCCCTTCCCCCTCCAGCCCGGGCCACCCGTTTTCACATCTGCCACTCACAGCATATATATTTTTCAATTTAATTATAAAGACAGTGGTATGTAGTTGTGGGTGTGGGGTAGGGTAGGTACAGATTGAAGCTAAGTGAGATGCAGATACATTTAGGTATGTTAGGTGAATAGGTAGGATAGGCTTGTCAGAAACCCATTTGTGATAGAAGGGAGGGCCTTCTGGGATCTGGACCCTATGATAAAAACATAGTCTCAGGTCAGAATCAAGGCTGCTACTTATCTGGTGTGTAGGGTAAACTATGAGTTCTCTATAAGAAGCAAAAACTACAAACACGTTTAAGAAAAATTGATTAACATAGAGTGAAATTGACTTTTAAATATATTCTTCTCTGAATTTTAACACTTGGGTAGATTTGTATAACCCCCAGCATAGTCAGTATACAGAACAGTTCTAGAAACTTCCCCAGGAAGCCTGTTTTTTTTTTAAAATTTATTTAATTTAATTAATTCATTAATTTATTTTTTGCATATACATGTGTTTATTAGGCTTCCACTTTTTGCCTTCACAAAATTAAAAAGGCTTAAAATTTAATAACAATAACAATGTCTAAGATAAGGACTAGAAATAAAAAGCTCGTAAAGAATGAACGAAGATAAATACATTCACAAAATAAATCATAAACACGTAGATCATGTATACATTAATGCATTCATGGGGTACAATGTGCTGATTTCATATAGAATTAGGAGCATTTACATCACACTGGTTAATATATACCTCATCTCATTTACTTAATTATTGTGTTAAGACATTTATACTCTATACTTAGTAGATCCGACATGTACCCTTGCATTATGCACCATAGGTGTGATCCACCATTCATCCTCCCTTGATCTGATCTTCCCCCTCCCCTCTCGTCCCCCCCTGCATAAAAAATAAGGAATGCTTCATGAATTTGCATGTCATCCTCACACAGGGGCCATGCTAATCTTCTCTGTATTGTTCCAGTTTTAGAGGACTCTAAGAATCAGTTGGGGTGGAAGGGTTGACCAGAACAGGAAGCTGAGGTTCCCAGCCATGGGTGGGGATGGTTCATAATCAGCATTGCCCCCCTTTCTTTATACGTGGGTCACCATGAAAGTTTTGAGACAGACTGTGTTATGGTCCATTATTCACTTCTAAGAAGCACAGTCGACAGCCTCCTTTCTGATTCCCCTGTGTATGTTTTACCTTGCTCAGCTTATCAGTGTTGCCGGGAGGACTTCATTTATTTCCATCCACGCAGATTTTATGTTTCTTGATTTTTGTGTATCTCAAGACTTTTGTAATGACCCACACATCACAAAGTTTTGTTTCTTCCCAATAAATACCCGTCTGCTCCTACCTGGATCATCTTTTCACTCTCTTCTACCCTAGTCATCACTTTTAGCAAGTAAAAATATGGGATGACCAGTGATTGCATGGGACATATTTATACTAAAAAATGACTTGTCATTTATATGAAATTCACGTGTCACGGGACGTTTTGTATTTTATCTGGCAAACCCTTTGCATAGAGACCACATTCTCAACTGAGTTCAGAACCTATTTCTGCCAAGTTTGTGTTTCACTCTTCCACTGTCATGAGAGTGAAGATACTCTTTGATTCTAAATAGCAGAATTTGTAGGGAGGTAGGGCATGCGTTGAAAGGATAAGAGTACCTCCTTAATACATGAATGGGCTTTCAAGAAGTGTTCCGTGACCAACTCGTCCTGTCCTTACTGGAGAACAAGAAATGGTCTAATGTACGCTCACAGAAGGAGGACGGCTGGTTCAGAAATGGGTTTATTGCCCAGCTCCTCTTCTCTGGCCCAACCTTTGAATTATACCAAACTGCAAAGACTAAACAAGGAGATTGTTCACACTGAGTGAGCTTAAAAATACCATTGGCATGCTAGCTTTCAGCAAGCCATATATCTTCTACTGCATCGAGCAAGATGGTGCCTTGTGGCGGGTAGCAAATGAGTCACATGGTGGTCATAACCATATCCTTCCCAGCCTGGATACTTGGGTGGAAAGTGGCGTTACGGTTGATTGATCTGTCTTGTTTATTCTTTTCACATGTCCCTCCCTTTTACGAGTGTGATTTCAGAATCACAACAAGACAAGAAGGAAAATCGATCTTAGATAGCGTCTTCAGGATGAAGAATGAGTGGAAATTGCAATTTTCGGTTTAGGCAAGAGGCCAGAAAATAATAATAGTCCACGAGCCACAAATCTGGCCTGTAGGCTCTTTTTAGAAGGTCTGTGAGCCCTGAATGGTTTTCTCATTTTTAAACATTTGAAAAAAAAATTCAAGGAAATAATAGTTCATGACACATGAAAATGATAGGAAATTCAAACGTCCATAAAAAATATTATCAGACGACAGCCACGCCCATTCACGGATGTACTGGCCATGGCTGAGTGGGTGCTATAACGGCAGGATGAAGTAATTAAAACAGAGACCACATGGCCTATGCAGCCTAAAATATTTCCTGACTGTTTAGAGAAAATCCTTGCCGACCCTAAGCTCTCTAAATAGCACATTTCTGTGGTTGTATTTGCGAGTAAGGCTGTAGGAATCTTTTAGCTGAAGAAGTAACTATTCCCTCCCCACTGACAGTTGAGAGCGATAAAACATCTCAACACCCTTTTCACTGTTTTCTGGGCCACCAGGATGAGCAGTTTATATTTCCTGAAGAGCTGGCCTGTGAGTTTTGCCACTGTGGCGTTTTCTCATTATATCCTTGCCATCTCTGCCAACTGCTTGTTATTTTCTTTTGAAAACCAGAAAATCTGATCTCTTATAGGTATTGGTTTGGCCCCTCTAAAAATAAATCCCTATACCCAAAAACAGTTTTTTTCTATTGACAGGGATGGAGGGCAGCGGGGAAGCATTGCACATTTTCCAGATGAATTCTCTTTATTCCTTGGGCTGTGCCAGAATTCTCACTCTCCTCTTCCAGGGAACTTTAAAGGTGAAGCGTCAGATTAAAGGTCAGAGAACACACCAGCCACGCTCCCCAGTCCAGGCAGGGAACCAGTGAGGAGCGGTTTCTTCCAGGATGTGCGCTTATTAGCCACTCACAACAATCTGGAGGCTCTGATTTGCAAAAAAAAAAAGTGACTACCAGGTAAAAGCAGGCAATGGCCAGCGGTAGCACGGGCTACCATGGTTTCTCTGAATCGGGAGAACTTTCTTTCTGTCCCCTTGCCTTTCTTATTCAAAAGGGCCAGCTGCAAATTTGAGTCTGACCTGCCTGGAAATTTCCAAAGGGACTTTGGTGCCTTAATAAATATTTTCAAATTGCCCAAGGTTGGGGAAGATAGCTGAGCCACAGTTGTGAAATCAGGTTAAAAAATGATTAATACAGTACTCAGGCTGGCCCTGTGAACCAGAGTGAGTTCACTGGCGGGAGCACTCTTGGGACACTCACTGCGGATGGACGGCTCCCTCTTTTCTGGTCATGCATATGCTTGACCCTGACATTCTCTAGATGGGCTACTCCCCTTGATCATCTGCTTGAAGAGTGGGAAGCCAAGCACGTCATGTAATGTTTCTCAACCATGGTACTGTTAACAGTTCTGACATAATTCCCTGCAGTGGGGAGAGGAATTAGTACCCTGTACATTAGCATCCCTGGTCTCTAGCCCTTAGATGCTAGTCACATCTCCCACTCCCGACCATCATAATCAAAAGGTCTCCAGACATTGCCAAATGTCCCTTGGGGGACAAAATAATCCCCTTTGGAAACCAAACATAACATAAAGGTTACCTGTCCAAATGTATTTCCCATGCTTTTATCATTAAGAATTCATTTCTTTAAATCTCAAAAGCTTTATGTTTTAGAACTCCCCATGAGAATATAATTTCTCAAAAAGTGGAAAGCCTCAAACCTTAGGTGACAAGTGGTTTTCATCCCTTATGTCAACTCTGATGGGTAGTGGCCATCTATAGCATTGTCTTGAAATATTTTATTTTGTATTTTGTTTTATTATTTTATTTTTTATTTAATTTCATTTCTAAGGTGGGGGTCTCACCCTGTTGCCCACACTAAAGTGGCATTATTATCTCCCCCTGCAATCTCTAATGCCTGGGTTCAAGTGATCTTCCTGTCTCAGCCTCCCAAAGTGCTAAGATTACAGGTGGGAGCCACTTTGCCCAGACAGGAAGATCTTTAAAGCTGCATTTAGGTGTTAGGGAAAGGACACTGGATAGATTAGAGCTGTCTTCCAGGGGCAGGAGATGAGGGAGTTGCTGGGCATGCCCCAGGGGCCTTCTTGCCTAACGTCTCTACAGAGATGCATTAGAGCCTCTCTCATTAGTGCACAACTCCCGGGCCACAGACCGGATCAGTCCTTCACCTGTTAGGAACTGGGCCACACAGCATCACTGCCTGAGTCTGTCTCCTGTTCCATCCCTTTCCACCTTCACCCCTAAACCCGTGGAAAAATCGTCCTCCATGAAACCAGTCCCTGGTGTTAAAAAGGTTGGGACCACTGCATTAGAGTCAGACCATAGCCTGGCACCATTAAGTAACCTAAATGCTGCCAGGGCACCATTTCCATGAGGTCCCCTGGAGCCTTGTGTATTTGTTAGGGCAATTTCCTAGCAACACCAGAAAGATGTCTTGAGGAGGGGGGGCCCCTTGTAAAAAAAGTATTTTTTAAACTTTCAGATTGATCTGAGAGTACACACGATTAGGTTGCACTGTTTGTATGTGTAGGGTTGAGTCCGAGTTGTCGTTGTTTTCTTCACCCAGGAGGTGTGCGGTATACCTGTGTCTTAGTCCCTTTCTAGAACCCTCTCCCCTTCCCCTAAAGGGTCCCCTTTTTAAAAAATCACAGCGTGCCATATGGGCTAGTAGAGGTGCTGGGTAGTATGTGGATGGGAATAAGAAGCAGGGGGAAAAAGAAGACAAAGTAGAACTTCCTGTCTCTGGCCCACCTGATTGCAAACTTCTTAAGGACAGTGACTGTGTCATAGTCACCGTTGTCCATTTACTGCCTGCTACCACACACTTTTGTATAGTGTCAAAGCCAGGTCAGTGACTTTTAGCAGAGTTTTTAACCCGTTTTGTGTCTTGTGGAGCCCGTGGTCCCTTCTCACAATAATGCTTAAAATGCACAAAGTAAAATACATAGGAGTAACAGTTAACACAGATAAATATATATAGTCAGCAAAATATTACAGAACTGATAACATGTGCTTTTCATTATTATGTTAAATTAAATGTAGTGGCAGCTCTAATATATACTCTAATTTCTAATTATTGATGAGCTTAAGGATATTTTGAGCTCTCTCCAGCAGCTAAAATGAGCTATAAAAATATCTGCAGTTTCTACTCATGACAAAGTCACGGGTACTAATGATATTCCTGGGGCTTGGGCTTACATTCATAACTGAAGGGAATCCTAAATTTTAGCCAGGGGCTGGTGAAAATAACCTTTATCTGGGTGCCCTGAATTCTGGCATATCCCCCAATTCCCTGAATTCTCTCCTTCCTCTTTTTTTTTTTTCTTTTCTTTCTTTCTCTTATACCTGGGCCCCCTGCTTAGGGCGGCTCCCTTGGCTGACTCTACCTCAGTCACCTCCTTGGAGTTCTTTTTCAGCAATTTCTCCAGGTTCTCACTCCTATATTCCTTTTCCAACCCTTCCAGTTGGGTGGCTCCCTTCTCAGTTCTCACTCAGCTCAGCAACCCTCGCCCCAGCTCGGGGTTACCCTGAGCCTAAGAGGAGAGACAGTGGTTGACACCTCATGGCTGCCCACCGAATGCTTTGCTTTGCCAACTCACCTTTCTATCATGTGCTGCCATTGGTGGCTCAGCCTACGTTTGAGATCAGTCCACTCTTAATGCCTCCCGTCTGCATGGAGAGGGTCAAAATTTCCCCTTAGAGTGTTGAGCTTTCAGTCTTGTTTGCCCGGTTCCTAGAGGACAGCTGAGCACAATCTTCTCCCCATTGGACCTCAGAAGTGGCAGTGAGCAGTGGGAATGGCAGCACCTTTGACCAGCTGTGACCTGCCACATGCACCTGCTGTGAGCTGCTCTGTGGAGGCCATCCCCATCCCCATCCCCATGGCACATCTTGGATCTCAACCACCAGGGGAGGGACATGCATGAGAACCAGGCAGCCTAGTGATTCATCATTGCTACAGGTGAATTTCATAATAAACAAATAAAAATGGGCCATCTCTAGTCCCCTTTGAGGCGTTAAGGTCAACAGGTTCCAAAGTGTCCTGAGCGGGGTGAAACATCTGCGGTCTTCACCCACAGGGACACATCTGTGTTCTCCCCAGTTTGGACTCTTGTGGCCTTCCCAGTTCTTTTCACCCCTGGATTGTTATGAAGGGTCTGTAGTGGTTTCATAAGGCTGTTCTAACGAAGTGCCACAACCTAGGTGGTTTAAACAATGAAAGTTTAAGGTCAGTTCTGAACTCAGGATTGGTTACCTCTGAGGGTTGTGAGGGAGGGATCTGCTGCAGGCCTCTCTCCATGACGTGCAGATGGCCGTCTTCTCCTTGTGTCTCTCCACATTAATGTATGTCTGTCTCTGTGTCCAAATTTCCCCTTTGTCCTTACAAAAGGACACCAATCCTATTGGAATAGGGCCCACCCTAATGACATAATTTTAACTTCATTATCTCTGTAACGATCCTACCCCAGACACATTTTGAGGTACTAGGGCTTAAGACTTCATAATATCTTTTTTAGGGGGTGACACAGTTCTACCCCTAGCAGGGTCCCTGCCACTGCTTCTGACAGTGGTGGCCATTAGTACCCTACTCTGCTTCTGGCTGTGGCAGTAGAAATTGTATCCCAAGGGAATTGGCCCAGGGGCCTGTAAGTAGCAGGTGCCATTTGTCACAAATGCCTCAAGCCTCTGCTGTTTCTTCACACTCCAGGACTTCCTTTTAGCACCCAGGACCCCTGGTATCTCCTAACCCTCTGTCTGTAGTCAAAGCCTTTCATCTGGAAAGTGTTTCACACTGAGGTGTAATGAATACTACACATTCCCTCCCCCCGTCCCAGGCCAGTTAAAAACATTGGGCCAAGCTGTGAACTACATCACAGGGACTCAGGATGTTAATTCAGCCACCTTGGGTCCTGTCTGTGTTTTGTTCAGGACCCTAGGTGGGTTCTGCTACTCACAATTAATAATAAACAAAACATCCCTCTGGGCTCACAGCTATTTAGAGTTCACAGAATTCTCTCCATCATCACCATTGTCGTGTTTGAGCATCAACAAGCAGAACAAGTATTATTTTCTGCATTTGGTTTCGGAGAAGGTAGAAGCTCAGCTGAGTAATGGTCCAAGATCATCCAGGGCGATGGCTAGAGGCCACATCACTGCACCTCTGTGCCAGTTCCCCTCCCCTTGCTGCAGCCTGCCTGCCCTGCTGCCTCTGCTTCTCCTCTGGATCCTTATTGTGTAGTCCACGTGAAGGCCAGAATCTCTGCTCCACAGCCCATCCAGACCCTCTTGCCCTCCCTAAAAGGGCAAAAAGTGGGTGAGGGTGGCCAGGCAAGAGTAGAGTATTCAGACCAAAAGAGAAAGGAGCATGAGCAAAGTGACAAGTTGTGATGGAGCAGAGCAGTGTCAGCTCAGGTGGCTGGAGCGCGCTGAGCAATGAGGCTAGTGTGTGGGGCGCTGCGTTGTAGAGGACAAGGAGTACCTGGTGGGGCAGAAGCCTAGTCCCATGGGTGGCTGAGAGCCATGAAGACCTGTGGTTAATCAGAGGCTCTCTGGTGGCAGAGTGGAGGCAGGAGGAGGCAGGGAGCAGCGCTGGTTCCTGAGTGCCTGTCCCTACCAGTGCTGGTGCATTCCTGAAGGCTCTGAGGCAGCTGTCCCTTGTTTCCATGCAGGGTTCATCATTAGCTTTTACATTTGTGGAACTCACTCTTTGGATACTGAAACCGGAAGCAGTTTCTTCACCAGCTTCAGCCGAAAGCCTTAGAGCTATTTCTGGCCATTGTGACACCTATTCAACTTTCAGAGGATCTTGGGAATAAGGGTCTGTGAGCTTATTTTCAGGGAAAGCTCAGAATTCAGTCTAGAGCCTCTCAGATCCCCCATGGCCCGCCCAGCTGGGTGTCCTGTCGGTGGAGATGCTGCTGGGCCGAAATGCTGGGTTTACTGTCTACTGATTGTTTTCCAGCCACTCCCACGTGCTGTGCTGATTTACTGATTTGAAAAGAGGGTAGGGATCAACATAAACACACTTTTAAATCCAAAGAGCATATTTCAGGGCTTTTACATTTGAGAACTAACTTTAGGGCCAAAGAAGTAATATCGTAAGAGCTCCTGTGATTGGGCACTTAACTGTGTATTGCATGTCCTGGTAAGTGTTTTCAAATGTTATCTCATTGAACAGAAACAGCAATGCTGTGTTAGAGGTATTGTTGCCACTATTTTAACAGATGGAAACAGGTTAACTTGAGGAGGTTAAACACTAGTCCAAGGCCAGGGGCCTGAGTCTGGCTCCAGAACCCCTCTAGGCTAAGCCAATAAATGGCTCACACATTGCTATTCTTTTGTCTTGTGTGTGACTAACTGATCTTGGAATTAGTCCCTGCCCAGGTTGGCTGTGACCTTGGGATCCTTCTCAACACAGTGCTATAGGTCACCACTACTACCAACTGAGCCGTGGTTCTACTGGAAATAGAATATGTGTCATTTTAGGTTGTTTTTTTCCTATAGGTGCTTAAAAGAGAATCATTAAACAAATCTGCAGAGCGTTTGTTGTTGATTTCTACTAACCTGTTTATAATCTTAAAAGATTATAAATTCCCTAAACGTATAAGAAATGGAGCATTCAGCAGTTTCCTTTCACAGTCAGATTTTAATAGGGGATCCTAACTGCCTTGGAGGAAGAAATAACATCTTAGGACCCAAAGCCTTGATATGGACAAGTGGCTTACACGTCCATGTCCAGTGATGAGTGAGCAATGTGAATGAGCCTGAGAAACTCAAGTCCCAGTGCAGTCGAGCTTTCTAGTGACCCAGTGGGATGGTGAGGTAGGGTCGGGGATGTGGGGGGACTGCTGAAGAAGCAAGATGATGATGGGCAGATTCTGGGGGTCATATACACAGCTTCAGTTGCTGTGAAATATTTCAGCTCAGCTGGCAAAGCTCTCATCCTTTCAGTGCAGCACCACTTGGGCTGTGGCTTCCAGGAGAGAGAAAGGAGTTCCTTGGAACTGGGGGGAAGAGGTGAAGGGAGAGCCTAGGACCCAGCTATGCATCGGAATGAGTAGAGATCCGTGTAGGAGGAAGTCCACGGACAATATCTAGAATTGGAACCCTGAGAAATAGTAACAGAAGTGTGTTGCCTAGAAATGTGGAGGCTGCCATGGCTTCTTCATGAGTCTAGATTATGGAGCTGAGAGGAGATAGGACAGTGGAAATGGCACTATGGATCACCAGCACAGCACACTCAATAAAAAGGACACCTCCTGGAGGCCTGTGGGCATGGAGTAGGACTTCAGTCACAGACCTGGGCTTCAGGGCCAGGGCACCCGGACCTGGGGGTAGTTGGGTGACTCTGAAATCAGGCTGTCAACTGAGGCAAGAGCTGACTCACCTACCCCAGTATTATTGAGAATTGTCATGTGTGTGTGTGGGAATGTATAGGGCCAGGACCTAGATCTATTTACATATTCCCTATGTGATGTTAGGGTTAGTGACGTGACCTGGAGTGGTCCTTGGCCTGCAAGAAGGTGATAAATAGACACGTGGTGAGAAGTTGGGCCAGAAGCAGCTTCTAGTCTCACAAAGCCTTCCCTTGGACTCAGAAGAGGGACCACTGGAGAGACGACACTCCCCAAATCAATCAGATCAAGTTCCTGATGAATGGATCATTTTTAACTGACTAGCTAGACATGCCCATGTTCATGAACACCCTCCTGCCAAAAAAAAAAGACATTGGCAGTCAAAATGCTGCTGTGGAGGGTCCATACATGTAAATATACTTTACATATTATTCTCACTATGGGAGGGAGCAAGAAGGCTCTAAAAGGGTTTCTCCCAAATTGGATAGTAATCCTCATCTTAATTTTAGCCTCTTCTGGCCATTCGGAATGGAATTGCTACTGTGAAAGGAATGCCATGTGACTACCCTGGATTGGGGTATTCAGGTGAGAGCAGGGCTGGCTGCGTCATCATGTGACCTCTGCAGTCACACAGGACCCCTCCTAGGTTAAACGCTCCACAGCCATCTTGAAGTCTTAATAATTTTTGAACAAGGGGCCCTGCGTTTTCGTTTTGCTATAGGCCCTCCACATTTTATAACCAGACCTTGGTTGTCACACCCTGTAGCCCCAGACACCAGCCCTATGCTGGGTCAAAATTATATGGGGAAATAAAAATGTAATTAGAGCATATAAATAAGGCCCCAAATTTCAGTGGTTTAACTCTCTTGAGGCTTTTCCACTATTCAACAGTCTAACACAGGCCTTCCTTGTTAGTGGGCGGCTTTCCTGCAGGTGGTGGCTCAGGTTTCTACTATTTGTGACTCTGCCATCTCCCAGGGCTTTAGAATCCTTTAACTCCAGCCCATCAAAGGAGAAAGAGAGGATGGAGAAGGTAGACTCACTCTTCAACTGCCTTGGCCTGGAGGTGACTCACATCACTTCCTCAGTCTGGAGCCCTTGTCAACTGGCTACACAATGGTGCAAAGGACGCTGTGAAACTTGGTGCCTGTCTTGGTGGCTGCTTTTCAGGGGACACCTCCTTCATCTGGGAAGAAGAGCACACCATTAGGTGGATCGTTAGCTTTCTCTGACACATAGATTCTTCCTGATGGGATTCATGGTGCAAAACCAGGCATGTCAGCGCAGACCAGCGTGTGTGGATCAGGAAAGGTAGGAACCCAAATCTTTTTAGCACAAAGGCCAGTCTGTTAGCCTCATCAGATAGGAATTGATTTTAGGGATGATTGCAAGTTCTGGAATAGGGAGAAACAGTCTGTGCTTGTTTGCTTGCTTGCTTATTTATTTCCAATAATAGATTTTTAAGGAATAAAACAATAAGTGTTACCATATTAATAAAATGTACATATCAAGCCAGGCACAGTGGCTCATGCCTGTAATCCTAGCATTCTGGAAGGCCCAGGTGGGAGGATTGCTTGAGCTCAGGAGTCTGAGAACAGCCTGAGCAAGAGTAAGAACTCATCGCTACTAAAAAAAGAAAAATTATCCAGGCATTGTGGTGGGCACCTGTAGTCCTAGCCACTTGGGAGGCGGAGGCAGGAGAAATACTTGAGCCCAGGAGTTTAAGGTTTCTGTGAGCTAGGCTGATGCCACAGTACTCTAGCCTGGGTGACAGAGTGAGACCCTATACATATATACAATATATATGTATTGACTGTTAAGATGCATTGCTGTTTCAATAACAGCTAATGTGGGGGGAAATACAAAGGCATATTGTAGAATTAAGGAAATATAGTAATAATTGTCAACGTGGATTATTGGTTTAGTCATTTTCCCCAAATTCTTTTGCTAGCTTCATGAAATTTCATGATAATGCTCACCATAGGATGGCCACATGTTGGTACATGGATCTGGTAGATTCTGTGTGACTATCTGAATCAAAATGCTGTCATCCAGATTAGGCACCCCTCAGTGGACAGCACCCTCCAAGAAGGTGAAATAAATTTGTCTATTGAACTTTTCTGGGCGTATGTCATGCCAGTTCCGGAGCCCCCAAGCTCATCTAGGTCCAAGCCAGAAAGAGGCCTACCCTGGAGATGGATTTACCTCCCCCGCTAGGAGGCTTTTCATTTGACAAGCAGTGATCAGAGAATGGGAAGACTCCACAGAGCTCTGTAATAGATACATCCTGGTTGGTCTTCTCTTCAGCTCAACAACCTGGGGCGGGTTCTGAGGGAACCAGCTGCATGGGAAGGATGCAGAGGGCAGGACAGTGAGTTAGCATCAACTCAAGGGAGCAGGTGCTGCAAGCCTCATTCCTCTCTTTCCCCTGCTCCTCCTCAACCCTTGTTGATACTGTTGGAAGACAGGATGGAGACAGAAGCTTGGAATTTCTAGTGTCTGTATTTGATAGGCATGTGCTCTTGGGAAGTTAAGGAAGTACTGTGTTTCCCTGAAAATAAGACACTGTCTGATATTTCTTTTTTCTCAAGAAGACACACTAGGGCTTATTTTCAGGATATGTCTTATTTTTATTAAGTATAATACAACAATCTACATGTATTCAAATACAGTTAAGTTATCTTCTTCTGGAACCTGACGGGGGAGCCAGCCTTGTTGGTGGGGCTGGTGCTAGCAATGCCTGAACTCCTTTCCCCTAGCCGTTCGCACGGGCACAATAGGATGCCTGTGACTGCAGTGACCACACGCCCCTGCGCAAGTGCAAATGGCTTGGAGAAAGGAACTGTGGCAGAAAAAAGGTATTCCAGTCTTCCTTACTGCTCTGCACCTGAAATGCAGGGCATGGCTATGCAGCATATCTGCATAGCCACACCCATCACTAGGTCTTATTATCAGGGTAGGGCTTATATTTAACAAATGCATAGAAATCCTGCTAGGGCTTATTTTTTGGGTAGGTCTTATT
Organism: Galagoides demidoff; assembly: GCA_963574575.1. Lineage (NCBI taxonomy): Eukaryota > Metazoa > Chordata > Mammalia > Primates > Galagidae > Galagoides > Galagoides demidoff. Next base: position 4,598 of record CAUYQV010068703.1, on the reverse strand, counting down.
TTCGAGAAACATGGTAGGTGATGATAACTGTTGTCTAAACAAAGGCGGTGCCCATAAATAGACTCCTTGGAGCTTGGGAGCCCCATGGCTATGTCCCAGACTAGGCCCATAGCATCCAAAGAAAATCAAAGACTCTGTCTCCTAACAGCTTTTCTGGCCACCCTTGAAGTCCTGCCTTCTCTCAGGCAGCTCCTGAGAAAGACAGCTCCCAGCCAGTCTCTGACAGCTGAATCAACTGCCAAGTGCGGCATTGTTGCCAAAACCGCTTGGACTGTTTCCCCGAGGGGTCAGGATGCCGCCAAGTTTTCTGCTTTGCCCTGAGTTCAGCAGAAGTCATCACCTGCCTGGACATTGTTGTGTCTGTGGCACCTCATTCATTGGAGAAAACATAACCTCCTGCAGTTTCTTTCACTCAACAGAGCGTGGCATCAAGGAAATAAGATAGTCAGTGTGGCATCACAGCTGGTCTGAAATAGTATCGTCTGCATCCTTTGATTACATCTTAAAATTCAGTTTGCATGCAATCAGGGTTCATTTAATTACCTCCGAGCCATAATATAGGTCTGGGTTGGAATGGTTCTGCATGTTAATAGCTTCTTCCTCCAAAATAATATTTCTATGGTCAATAAGCAGCCCATCGTTCTAATGTTGAAATCGTAGAACTTGGTTGCTTTTCTCTCCTTTTTCGAAAATCATTATTGTTTCTGCAGTTGTAATGAAATCAGCCAGTTGTTATTTGGCTTTTTGGTAGTTTGAGGTTAATTTGTCAATTTCCTGCCAGTCTCTTATTCCATACACATTTTTTCCAGTTAGCTGACAAATCAGAATTGTGATGGCAGAGCCAAGAGGACCAGCAAAGTACTTCTGTAGGATCTTATCAAAATCATAGTGGGTTAATTTCTTTTTCCTGGACAGTGGTCCTCCAACTTCTTAATGCAGCAAACTTTTAACACAGTCCAAAGGGGTCGCAACCCACAGGTTGAGAACTGCTGTTCTAGGATAAAGGATTTTTTATTTTTAATAGTATTTTGTTCATTCTCAACAAAACCATGAACTATACAAAAAACAAAAAGGGTGAAATAATTTAAAAGTACCTGGCATGGGGCCTCACCTTCCATCAGTATGTTAACATTTTAAAAGAAAAAAAAAATGTCCATAATCTCATCGCCAAACAAATGTGGGGGATTTTCTTTGAGTGACGTGATCACCCTTGCTCAAAAAAATCTAGGAAGGTCAGTTGGTAACTTTCTGGCCTCTCTTATGGAAGAATGTGGGGTTCTTAGAATAAAGTGGCCTGAATTCAAATTACTATGTTATAAGGCGATTGATTCCTCCCCCCCCAAAAAAAAATTTCAATATGTTTGCTTACCTGGTAAGTGGCAGGATTTAAAAGCCTGTGCTCTACTTACTACCATCTAATTTGGTGCTAGAAACCCAAATGTACAACTAGCCATGAGAAAAGGATCAAAACCCAAACCAGTGGCTAGTAGTTTTAGGGAGGCAGCTATCAACACAAGCTAAGGGAAGACTCCTCAACATTTTGGCCTGCCCCAGTTTGGAATGGACTTCTTGGTGGAATGGTGAGCAGCCTGTCCCAAGATGCAGAGATTGAAGAGACACTTGGCGTCTGTGGGAGTCTACGCATGTGGTAAAGTGGACCAGCTGACCTGGACCACCTGTGTCTCTCCATGATTTTAAAATTAGGGTACACTTGCTAGCGTACTTCCCCAAGCACCCAGGATATCTTTGTGCGGTGGAACCTTGCTCCAGTGTTGCTTCAGATCAAATATAGTTACCTGAAACATAGCTGGGTAGAGTAATTGCCTGAGATAGGTAGAATTCATCTCCGAGGCTTTATCTCAGGCCTGGGACCAGCCATTACCTGAGTCAGACCCATGGTGTACCAGCCCCATCCAAAGTTGCACATCTTTTTTCCTCACTGTCTATTTTCACGTGACTCTCTTATCTCTCCTGATGCCATGGGTTTCCCCCTCTTATGGCAACAAAGTGTGTATGTTCCTGTAAGGGACACTATAGGCACTTTCTTTGACATTACTCCATCATAAAAGAAGAAAAAGTATAAAAGCAATCCTCTTTTTGATTTACTTACAAAAGTGGTCCTTCTAAAACAGGTTCCCTAACTCATTGTATCTGAACTCCAACTTAAAGCTATGAAGTCATGTGTGATCAAGAAATATGGGTCCAAGTTTGTGTAATTTAGTCAGTATGTTTTTGAACATCTCCTATGATGTAGGCACATATGGGGTGCTGCGGATGTCATGGTAAATACAACACTGGTTCTGCCCCCATGGAGCTTGCATTCTAGTGGGGGTCAGGAAGGAAAACTTTACAAGGACACAAATGAATGGACAGGGTCAGTCTGTAGTATGTGGATTAAGTTCTGCCGGGGAGGGGGATACCTTTAGAGGATGTTCTGCCAAGACCTTACTAGTAAGATGATGTTTGAGCTGTGACATAAAACAAAGGCATGAGCTGCATGGATATCTGGGGGATGTGTGCTCCTGGCAGAAGGCACGGTGAGGGTGCCAGCCCTGGGTGGAGAACATTCCTTGGGTGTTCAGTAGGTAATGGGAAGCCTGGTGTGGCAGGGTGAGGGGATGTGATAGGTGATGTGACCAAGGAGGCGGGAGCTGGGGCTGCATTATGAAAGACTCTATGTACTGGTATAAGAGCTTTGGTTTTTCCCTTAAGTGAGAATTGCAATCCAGAGGAAGGTTTAGGGCACAGGAATTGCCCAATCTGACCTATTTTTAAAAAAAGATCACTCTTGCTGACGTGGTGAGACATCAGTAAGGGGAGGGGCCAGAGTGGAGGCAGGGAGATGAGTTGGGAGGGCGTTCTGGTAATTCAGGGGGAGAGGAATCTACGTGGGCCAAGAGAGTGGCAGAGGAGGGGGAGAATCCTGGATGGGCTTTGATAGTACAGTTCCGGGGATTTTCTCACTGAGTGGAAGTGGGATGTGAGAGAAAGAAAAAAGTCAAGGATTCTCCAGTGATGTCAGTTTTAAGCAACTAGTCGGAGGGAGTTTCACTGGAATGAGATGGGGATTGCCATGGAAAGGGTTATTTTTGAGGGAAAATAGAAGTTCAGTTTGGAGGTGTTAAGTGCAATTTTGGGAGATGCCTATTTGCAACCCAAGTGGAGATGGTGAGTGGCGGAGCTCTGGACCGTCAGGGGAGAGGTTGAGGAACCAACAAATGAGAGTAAGAAGGGGTGACCAGCAAATTAGAAGGGGCAGGAGTTTCAGAAAGTATTTCTAGAAAGCGGGAGTGACCCTCTTTATGAAATGCTGCTGACGTGTAAGAAATCTGAGGCCCAAAGATTATCCCCTGGATGTAGCAGCGTGGAGGTTACCCGTGCTCTGGACTGAAGCTGTTTTGATGGAGAGGTGGAGGGGAGCACAGCGTGAATCAGAATTAGGTGAGAGGAACCAGACCCTGCAGGACTGTTGATGCTTTCAAGGAGTTTTTCTGTAAAGGGGAAAAGAGGGAGTAGTAGGTGTGGGGGCCGGTGCTCCAACCAAAGAGCCTACCTTTAGAGATATGACAGCATGCTTGGGCACTGCTGGGAGGGGTGTAGAACCTGGGCAACATTGGTGAGGTGGTAGAGAGAGGAGACACTGCTGGAAGGAGCCATCGACTTGGGGAGGGAGGAAGGCGTCTGTGTACCAATGGCAGGGGCTGCTCTTGTCCAGGAGTCACAGTGGAGCCTGAGTCTGCGGCAAGTCGACTGGATCCTTGGGTGACAGGGTCTGTGGATGAGCCTTTCTGATTGCTTTGTGCTCTCGGAGAGAGGGGAGGCAAGGACATCAGCTGGTGGTGAGGAAGGGGAAGAGGTGCTGGAAATTTGAGGGGGGAGGGGAAGGTGTGCCATAATCCTCTTGGGCAGATCAAGAGTGGTTGTTGAAGGGAAACAACGGTCAGAGTTCTGGACACCTGCAATGGCTCTCCTTGGTTAGACATCTCGAATTTAAAGTAAGAACAAACAGTAAAAACACGAATCATGCATTTGTCTGGTGTTTTCAACCAAAAATGTGCAGGCACAAGTAAGCTAAGTATTGAATTTTATGTCAGTTGGGCTTTTCCCAGGTGAGTGTATCAGAGGGAGAGAGGGGCCAGGGAGTTGAGGGGGTATACAGTGGAGTGATTGTGGTTATCGATCATGGAATCAAAAGTTGATCAGAGGGGGCAGTGAGTGAGGGCAGGAGGTGGGTAAGTGGCAGTGATGGGAAGGTAAGATTACTGTGCTTTACTTGTTTTAATGAACTGCATTCTTGCTTAGAAATTAAATCATATTTCCAATGCATGATGGAAAGTTACTATGTTAAAAATTTATAGTAAATTTTCACATATGAAACATCCTATGTTTAATAGATAACAATTACCTACTGGTGCTGCTGTTCATGTTGCTTTTTCTTTTTTAATTTTTTTTAATTTTTTTAATTTTTTATTGAATGGTAACTATGTACATTAATGCACTTCTGGGGTACAGTGTGGGGTTTTCACATGCAATCCGAAATACTTCCATCAAACTGATCAACACAGCCTTCATGTCATTTTCTCAGTTATAGTTTTAAA
>CAUYQV010068698.1:0-45303 GCA_963574575.1 Galagoides demidoff | reverse complement strand
GGAGCTTCAAGCTATCCCCCTGGGTAGAGTGCCATGGCATCACAGCTCACAGCAACCTCCAACTCCTGGGCTCAAGCGAGTCTCCTGCCTCAGCCTCCCAAGTAGCTGGGACCACAGGCACCGGCCACAGCACCCGGCCATTTTTTGGTTGCAGCCATCATTGTTGTTTGGCGGCCTGGGCTGGGGATGCGAACCCGCCACCTTAGGTGTGTGTGGCTGGCGCCTTAGCCGCTTGAGCCACAGGCGCCAAGCCAATGACCTGATTTCTTTTGTTTAAGTTTTTCCTGGCCATTATTTATTATTAATTATTATTGGAGAAGGGCAAAAGGAGGGATAGGCTTTACCTTGATAAACCCCAGTGAATGGAGAGGCATGTGCTTATAAAGAAGAAAGCAGGAGAAAAGTTAGCGAATTATTATTATTATTATTATTATTATTAATTTTTTTTTTTTTTGAGATAGAGTCTCACTATGTTGCCCTGGGTAGAATGCTGTGGCGTCACAGCTCACAGCAACCTCAAACTCTTGGGCTTAAGTGAGTTTCTTGCCTCAGCCTCCCAAGTAGCTGAGACTATAGGCACCCGCCACAAGACTGGTTGTAGTTATCATTGTTGTTTGGCAGGCCCAGGCTGGTTTGAACCTGCCAGCTCCTGTGTATGTGGCTAGCGCCCTTGCCGCTGAGCTACAGGTGCGGAGTTGAAAGTGAATTATTATACCTCAGAATTCAAGGGAAAAGAGTGTTTAAGGCCAGGTGCAGTGGCTCCTGCCTATCATCCTAATACTCTGAGAGCCCAGAGCTTGAGTTCAGGAGTTCAAGACCAGACTGAACAAGAGTAAGACCCCCCATCTCTACTAAAAATAGACAAAAAAATAGCCAACTGGGCACCTGTAGTCCCAGCTACTTGGGAGGCTGAGTCAAGAAGATCACTTGAGTCCAAAAGATTGAGGTTGCTGTGAGCTATGATGATGCCATGGCACTCTACTGAGGGCCAAAAACACCTGTGGCTCAAGGGGTAGGGCACTGGCCCCATATACCAAGGGTGGCAGATTCAAACCCTGCCCTGGCCAAACTGCAACAACAACAACAACAACAACAACAACAACAACAACAACAACAAAAGTAGCCAGGTGTTGTGGTGGGTGCCTGTAGTCCCAGCTACTCAGGAGGCTGAGGCAAGAGAATTGCCTAAACCCAGGAGTTGGAGGTTGCTGTGAGCTGGGTGATGCCATGGCACTCTACCAAGGGCTACAACTCTGTCTCTACAAAAAACAAAAACAAAAACATAAATAAATAAAGAAAATAAAAAAGGAAAAGAAAAACAGAAAAGAAAAGAAACCAGTATTCAAAGAAAGAGGAAATGGTCAAATGACCCTAACTGGCTAAAATAAGTAAAGAAAATCTTTGGATTTACCAACCTAGGAGTCATTGTTAATCTTTGTGAGATTTATTTCTGTAAAATGATGCAGAAAATATGACTGGAATGTCCTATAAATGAATGGGCAGGAAATAGAAATAGAGAACATGGACCAATCTTTTAAGACATTTAGCTCTGAAAGGAAGGAGTAGTTAGAGAGAGATACCAGATAAAGGGGAGATTTCATTTTTAAGATAGGTTCAGCACAGCTAAGGACACAATAATCAAAGCAAACAGGCACTCTTCAAAATGGGAAAAGATATCTGCATGTTACAAATTTGACAAAGGATTGATAACTAGAATCTACAGAGAACTTAAATTTATCTACAAAAAAAGAACAAACTGACTTGGCGCCTGTAGCACAGTGGTTACGCACCAGCCACATGCACCAAGGCTAGTGAGTTTGAGCCTGGTCTGGGCCAGCTAAACAACAATGACAATGACAACTGCAACAAAAAAAATAGCTGGGCATTGTGGTGGGCACCTGTAGTCCCAGCTACTTGGGAGGCTGAGGCAAGAGAATTGCTTAAGCCCAAGGGTTGGAGGTTGCTGTGAGCTGTGACACCATGGGACTCTACCAAGGGTGACATAGTGAGACTCTGTCTCAAAAACAAAAAATAAAAACAAACAAACAAAAAAATCCCATTTATCATTGGGCAAGAGACATAACAGAAGCTTCTCAGAAGAAGACAGATGAATGGCCAACAAACACATGAAAAAGCGCTCATCATCTGTAATCATCAGAGAAATCAAAACCACCCTGAAATATCACCTAACCCCAGTGAGAATAGACCACATCACAAAACTTCAAAGCTGTAATGTTGGCTTGAGTGTGGGACTGCAAACTAATATAGCCTTTAAGGAAAAAAGTATGGAGAATCCTCAAAGAGCTAAATGGAGACATTCCATTGAATCCCACAATTCAATTACTAGGAATCTACCCAAATGAAAATAAATCATTGTGGCTCAAAGGAATAGGGTGCTAGCCCCATATGCCAGAGGTGGTGGGTTCAAACCCAGCCCCAGCCAAAAACTGCAAAAAAAAAAAAAAAAAAGAAAGAAAAGAAATCATTTTGTCTTAAGGACATTTGCATTAGATGTTTATTGCAGTTCACAGTTGCCAAGATATAGAAGCAACCCAAGTGCCCATCAACTAATGAATGGATCAATAACTGTGCTGCACGTATACCATGGAATACTATTCAGCTATAAAAAAGATGATGACTTTACATCTTTTGTGTTTCCCTGGATGGAGCGGAAACACATTATTCTGAACTATCACAAGAACAGAAATGCAAGTATCCAATGTACTCAATACTATTATGAATCTAATAGAAAAACAATGACATGCCCACACAAGAGAATTAGCACAAGTCTATTTAAGGGGGTGAGGGAAACCAAGGAGGGAGGTAGTGAGGTAGTCTCTCACCTGATGGACACATTGTGAGGGTGTACAGCATACCCAGGATGAAAGGCTCAACTGCCTCAACTAGAACTTGAACTTTATCTTAGAAACACAAACAATGTAACCTAATCATTGGTACCTTCATATTAATCTGAATTTAAAAAAATAATTAAATATTTTAAAAAATTAAAACAATTTTTAAGATAGGAAAGACTTGACTATGTTTGTATATCATTAGAAAAATTTAGTTGAGAAGGAGTTGATGAATATACACGAGAGAAAAGAAGTGATTAATAATATACACTGCTTTGAAAGCTGAGAGCATGTGTACTTGAAAGCATAAGCAGAATGTTGGCTTTAGATAGGAGCAGGCACTCCTATAATATGACTAGAGGGAAAAGAGTAGATGGTTTTAGAAGTAAGTGGGCTTGTAGCTTTGATAGCAGGAAAAATAAGGCTTTGATTTTCTTTCTGATGTAGGAGGTCATGTCATTGGCTGAAAGTGAGAAATTTAGGAAAGAGGAGGGTGAGTGGAGATAAACAGATGGCTAGAAATACTCATTGTGTATTGAGTATTGAGAAAGATTTGACCAAACAAATGAAATAGAAGGGACTGAAAGACCATGGAGGTTGGTGATCATGAATAATAGTAATTGATGTGTTTAGACCAGCGGGTTCTCAACCTGTGGGTCATGATCCCTTTTTAACAATGAAAATATATTGCGGCATTAGGAAGGTTGAGAACCACTGGTTTAGACTGTGTGGCTTTTTCCAACAGCTCCAGGCTTCTCAGTATGCCAAGGGAGTGGAACTTGAGGGTCAGGCAGAGTTAGAATTTTGCAAGCTATCTGTGGCCAAAGTAATTCATGAATGAGAAAGCATGACTGGAGTGAGGGAAGGTAGTGTGGTTGAACATCAAGATCCTGGGAGTGGGGGAAGTAGGTTTGTTTTGTTTGTTCAGTAAGAGGGATCGGAAGAAATTATCTTAAAATAGCTTTGTAACACCACTTTCCAAACTTGATATGATAATATCAGTATGATAATAGAGAATAAAATCCCACTTCTTGAGAACTAGGGGGAAAGCCTGGTTTCTTTTAAGAGGTTGAGAATCTAATCTCTGGTCAAGTTTGTTGATCAGAGGAGGCCTTTTCAGAGTGCGCAATGGAAGAGGTTTAGAATTTAGAAATGGATAAAGGAGTTGAGGCTAATTTATCCTGGAAGGAAAATATAGAACTTTGTGTGAAGGATGATGTTAGTATACCAGAGTAGGCAAACTTTTTCTGTAAAACACCATGTAGTAATTTTTTTTGTAGGCTATAAGATCTCTGTAGCAACAATTTCAGTTCTACTTCTGTAGTACAAAAGTAGCCATAGAAAATAAGTAAATGATCAAGGGTGACTTTCTCCAAGAAGTCTTTTTTTATGAGTATATGTATTTGAATTTCATGTAATTTTCACATATCACAGAATTATTCTTTAGATTTCTTTTATAAGAAATAAAAATGTGCAAACCATCCTTAGCCCACAGGCCACATGGAAATAAGTTGTGTGCCAGAATTGGCCTTCAGGTTGTGGTTTACTGACCCCCTGCAATAGTGGATCTTTTTAATGGGGAGTGTAAATTGGGGATAATGGTTCTGGGCATAACAACATGTTATAAGGTTTCAAGGTTCTTTTATTTTTGAGGAGGAATGACATCGTTGGGTCTGATGGCTTGTTGGCGTGCCTCATATGGCCTCTGGTGATGTTGGTCTAAGTGTGCTCTTTGACCTGAACTGAAATAGTGGCAACCTAGAAGCTGTAGACTATGTAATCACACCACCTATATGGTGACCATTCCATGAGCTCAAACACTGTACCAGATGTGCCTGGTAGTGGAGTTGACTCCCAGAACTGTAAACAGGTGGGTTAAACTGAAAAGAATATCAGTGTGGAATATCTCTTCCAAGTGCTTGTAAAGAGAATTCTAGTTTTACAGCATAATGATTTTAAGCTTTAGTATCAGAAGAGTTCTCTATTTCTAACCTGTAAAGAATTAACAAAATGTGAATTATAAAAGTAATTAGTTTAACAAGTTTAACAGGTGCAGATTAGTGGAAATGCTATTTAATTAACCTTAATGTTACATCAAGGTGGCACCATTAAGTATTTTTCAATTGTGAATTATATGGATGACCTTACAAATAGAAGTTTCATTTGAAGGCAGAAACTTACATTGATACTAATTCATACTACTGGTAATTTATTCTGAGAAAATGATTACTAAAGAATGGCATTGCTTAGATACTGCAAGGAGTTTTCATTCTGCAAGTAGGAAGGAATGAGTGTTGCTGATGCATTATTAATTTTTAGTATCTGATTTTCTAACATTAGTTTTTAAGCTCATTGAATTCTTAAAACTTGGCTTGTACAAACATTTTAAATGATGTTTTAATTCAATGAAAATAGGAATTTTTGAGTTAGAAAGTGGTGAACTTTTTATTAGACTGATTTTTTTTAAAGACTCAAAGGCAGCAATATTCTAAATAAGTTTTACAAATCATTGAAATACAGGGCTGGGCCTGATGGCTTATTGCCTGTAACATCAGTACTTTGGGAGGCAGAACCTGAGACAGGAGAATCTATTGAGGCCAGGAGTTTGCTTAGGGTTTATGAGACCAACTGTAGATTGCTAATAGTTTTAGGAGATGATTAGCTAAGGAGGAAGTTGTACTGAATTATCTCCCTTGAATACTTCTGTCAGAGAGGTGGTGGTGGCAATGGTAAAAGCATGATCATTGGGCACAAAGTTACAAGGAAAAAAGTGACCAATATGAGTTAGTTAGAGACCAACCATGTTAATTCCTTAGAGTATCAAAAAAGAAAAACAAGGATGGATTGCATGCCAGTATCAACCAATGTGTTCCACTTTCCTTTCTGTCTCAAGCCACAGACAAAGCTTGTTTCTTTCCCTGCTACTTTTCTCTTATATGTAAATATTGCTTTATAGGCATCTTTGCTAAAGGTTTTAATCCATGGGATGGGAGTCCTGGGTGAACATGTGTGCACTAGTCACTAAAGAAATGACCCAGGAGAGTGGAAAGGAACGCAGGAAGAGAAACATTTAGAGATTTGTTACCTTATCCATGGACAAGGGGCCTGGAGAAAGTTGGAGACAGGGACATCAGAGTAGCCATTCCAAGTTAGGGAGCATTGTGTCTGTATTGTGAAAACATATGGCATTGGTCAGGAAGTGAACCCTTGCATTTACACACTCCCGGTAGGCACAGTGGAGGCCCATGAATATGTGTCACATGGCAGTGTTTACAGTCAGTTATAAAGGACATTGAAAGCACCATGTCATTTAACTAGGGAAAGTATCGGTTTTGTGAATGATCTGTTCTTCATAAATTAGAGATTACACAAGACTATACAAGATACATTCAACATTATAATGTTATTAATAATGAGCAGGTATGCTTTTTTGATTTTGAGAAAGACAGGGGCAATACAATTTCTGAAGAATTTCCTGATGCTCTGAATTGTAGCTGGTGTACAGAAAGCCCGTAACAACCCTGTGAAGGCCCATGAAAGTCTGGCATGCGGAAACACTATTGCTCACGTATAGGGTAGACTAATGGCTGAGAACCTCCGGTACATATAGTCCAATAAAGGCCAATTTGTTAAATTGAATTTGTCATTGAAATGTTTCCTTTATAATTCAACACATGTTTAGATACAGCTACTAGATAAACTAGATCAGTCACATTTCAAAGTTGTTCTCCAGACTAAAAGTATAACAGTGCCTCTGTATAAACATTAAACTATTAAATATGTCCATTGTCACAAAACAAATGAATTGGATTGACTATGATTCTGCAGTAGAGATAGAAGTAGGCAAAAACGAAGATGGTGTAATATCAGCCGTCAAAAAATGTTCTTTTCACTATATTGATAATTGTAAGTTTAACATTGTCCTTTAGTAGTATTTCTTGGTCATAGGAAAGTAATATTATAGCTACATGTAGTAAAAATGGATATAGAGTACTTTCAATCTGGATTTGGAATATATTTTGTAATTTTAGGTAAAAATAGAGAGTTTCACGGTTTGGGAGTTACTCTGAACACCTGCTCAGATTACCTGACACTACCCAACCCCACTCTGTTCTTTTAGTTTTCCTTATCTCTTGAGTAGAAATTTCTTTCCAACTGATATGTGTTTAAGTCTTCTCTGAAGTTAGAAAGATGATTGTCACAGTGGGTTCAAGGACTACATGTAAGATAATAAGAACAGATAAAGATATCAAAATATTGAAAATAGGCCATATTAGAAACCATTAAAGTCCTTGAAACTCCTCACACTCATGGAAGACCTTGAAACAATTATTAAGTCCAGTTTATATTACCCAAACAGTGTAAATTATTAAGGTGAGCCGCGATCAGATTATATTTATAATTTATTTTAGGATATTTGGAAAGAATCTTAAAGCCAAAAATAGTACCTTAAAATCTAATTTAAAAAGTAATATCCTCCCATTGTAAAATAAATGGAAAATATAGAAAGGAGCAAGAATAATACAAAACTCTGTCAGAGTTCTAAAATTCTACCATTATTAAAGAATGGATAACTGCTATTTAATGTTTTCTTTATCTTTTTCTTGTCCATTTTTGTGTATGTGTCTTTTTACAAAGTATACCTGGGATCTAACAACTTTAACCATTTGTTCATTTTATATGTTAGAAACATTTTATAACTCGTTAGGTTTTATTTTACAATATAATTTTAATAGCTATGTAATATAGAAAGAACTTTAAATGTATGTTCAATTTAACCAGAGGTTCCTGGTTTATAGATTTTTTTTTCCTGTATAGGTTTTAGATACTTGTACAATGAGAATGAATCTAAATTCACCAGCCCAATACCTTTATGATTTGTATGGAGGAAAAATTGAAGATATTTCAAAAGGTAAGTGGCAAACACTATGTAAGCCATGTGTTGACATTTTGAAAGACATTTGTATAATTTTGTTTTTAATTATAACATGAATAACTATGGTATTCTTATATAAAGGGAAATCATAAAAGGGCATTAAGGTTTTAGGAATTTTTTTATTTAGAATAAGTAAGCATTATTAAAAAACTTGATGGGCATTTTAATCTTAGTAAATCATAACTAAATAATGTGATTAATACATTTTTATAATTTAACAATTTCTTTTCCTTTTTTTTAGTTTTTATTTTTATTTTATTCCAATCAGTTCCAAGTGATTTTTAATTATATAAATGCCTTGTATAATAGTGAAGTTGGGCTTTTAGCATCCCTAACACCACATAGTGTACATTGTACCCAGTAGGTAGTTTTTCATCCCTCACTCCCCTCTCATTCTCCCCCATTTTGAGTCTCCAGTGTCTGTTATACCCCTCTCTACCTCCCTGTATATCCAAAGCTTAGCTCCCACATATAGGTAAGAACATGCAGTATTTGGCTTTTTGTTACAGAGTTACTTAGGATGATGGCTTACAATTTCATTTAAGTTGTTGCAAATGAAAATTTTATTCATTTTCATGGCTGAGTAGTATTCCATGATGTGTGTGTGTGTGCACCATATTTTCTCTATTCATTTGTTGATAGGCACTTAAATTGATTCTGTATATTTGCAACTGTGAATTGTGTTGTGGTAAACATATAAGTGCACGTGTAATTTTGATATAATGACTTCTTTTGCTTTAGGTAGATGCTCACTGGTGTGATAACTAGATCAAATAGTAGGTCTACTTTTAGTTCTTTGAGGAATTTCTATACTGTTTCCATAGAGGTTGTACTAATTTACATTTTGATCAACAGTATATAACAGTTCCCTTTTCACTGCATCAACGTCAACATTAGGTGTTTTTTGACTTAACAATGACCATTCTGACTGGGATGAGGTGGTATCTCTTTGTGGCTTTAATTTTAACAGATAATTTCTATAGGATACATCTTTCTAAATGAAAAATTGTGCTATTGAATGATTAGATAGAAAGATAGAGGTTTAAAAAATGTGTTGGTTCTAGGGGCAGAGAGGGTTTGGTGCTCTATTTTGTCTTTTCTAAAACCCCAATAGGAAAGAAAGAAGCAAAATGGTCTACACTGACAATAAAGTGATTAGGGTAGAAAGGAAAGTTAATAGGACATATAGACAGAGAGTGAGAAAAGTTGGTCAGAGAGGGGAAGAAGAATGAATATGCTTAAGTATCTCTCTCTCTTTGGATTTTATTCTAGCGTGCTCTGTTAATGCTTTCCGAAATGCTTATTCATTGTTCAATCAATGTGTATAGTTTCTAATGGCCCCTTTTCTGCATAATGTCATAGAACCTACTTTAAAGAAATAAAAATAGTTAGAATACAGGGTAGCCATAAAGTTTAAAATTGCACATTATTTTAACTTGCCCGTGAACTTTATGGCCACCCTGTATTCCAACAGCAGAGCAGTTATTCTCTCTAAAAGAATAACAACCAGCACAAGAAAGGTCTGGAACAATTTAGGTCTCTGAATCTGAAAGTTTTGACCTGACTTAAGATATTATAAATAAGTTTAAATATTATGCATTTAAACTGCTAATTTTTCAATAAACTATGGTGTAATTCCTTTGTGGAAATATTAGTGTGAAAGTATAATTTCATTGAAAAATAATGATAATTACTTTCTTCATAAAATGTAATAAGTATTAGACATTCAATCAATGGTGTGGCAAACTCTGCGGAACAAACCAATATCCAAAAATTTCAATGTGTTTTCTTTAGAATATGAAGAAGCTTCTGTGGTTCATTTTTAATTTGTAAGCAATAATAAAAAGGACACAAAGCCCGATTAAAAAAAATGTGTTGGTTCAATTTCCAGAGGTTATTCAAAAGCTGTGATATGTCAGAAATATATCACACTATTTATGGACCAGTTTGGAACCCTTAGGAAGAACTCCAGACCCCATTACTATCCACTAAATTACCAACTTTATGCTGTTAATGCTCCTACCCTGGTTGATCTGAAGTTATAACTCAATGCAGAGTTGCAGAGGGGGAAAGACTTTGAAGTCACTGAAAGCAGAGCTTAGGAAAGAGGTGAGAACAACTGGTATATGCTGGCTGCAGCACATTATTGTTCTTCCAAGTTCTTCCTTTGTCATGGAATTGTCAGATTTGGAATTAATTCAACCAAAGAGAAATTCATACACTAGGTCCTGGTGTTATCGACTTAGAATAAGTACTTATTCTGGGCCAGGCACTATTCTAAACTCATTACAAATATTAACTTATTTAGTTCTCAGAGAAACAATGTTAATTACTTAGAAACTGTATTTATTATTTAGAGAGTTGAAAAACAAGGATGCCTTTCTTGCCAGTATCAATGTGTTCTATCCTCTTTTTTGTCTCAAACCACAGATGAACCTCTAATTTCTTCTCCTGATACTTCTCCCTTCTCTCTTTTTCCTCACTCCCTTTCTCCCTCCCTTCCTCTCATCTATCAAAGCATTTGGTTTTCCTAATATATTCAATATAGACTGTAATTATTTTATTGTTTTGTTACTCTTTGTGTGTGTGCACTCCTACCACACGACAAATTTGCTGGACAATAATAATAGATAGTGCTTGGTTGTATGAAGGAATTTTATTTTATATCACTCTCCTGCATGATCTGTCTCTTGACCAGTATGTACCATAAGTGAGGGCAAGAACAGAGACTGTTTTTGTTGCAACGCCAGTAATTAGCACAGTGTCTGGGCCATAGCTGACACTCGTAATGGCATGAATGAACTAAACTGTCTTTTCTTGGGCATTCAGTTGTTTCCAATGTTACATGTTTAAAATGAGATCATCTTCAGGCAAAAAAAGTTATACAACATGCTTTAAAATAATCTCATTGTATATCTTTGTTGACAGATGAGATAGGCATCTAATATATTTAAAAGTTCTATTTTGTTAGTACCTGAAAATAAATTTATTATTAATGCAAGTTTAAGAGTAATTAGAAACTATTGTTGATCATAATGAAAATACCATGAATTCCACATTTGTGAATTTAAATGTCCTATGGGGATGATCTTATCACTTCATCTAAACTTTAACTCCATGCTTGTGGGGAGCCAAGATACTAAATAACATGCCTGTAGCTGCAAGGCTAGGTCCAGATAACTACAGTGATTGGAGGTATGGCTACACTATATACTTCCATTTTTTTCCCAATTTCCTCACTTCTAATACATAAAGTATACTATTTCCTTGATTTATAATCCTTTATTAATATTTATTGAGTGATAACTGTGACATTTTGATACTTAGAGTTTATTAATTTTTTTTGGCTAAGGATTATAGTATGTGTGTATATTGAGAAAGTATATTTTTCTTGTCATTTTTAATGTTTGTATTAGATATGATAATTATTTTTTATTGCATTAAGATAATTATAATTTATTGCATTCTTCTATTTCAAAGCTTCTGTAGATGCTTACCCATTATCTAGAAGAGTTTAGATAAAGTCATTTACCTATAAAGCCCAGGAGCCCTTCCTTTTGATCTTTTTGGGAGGATGGTGAGAGTATTATTCTTAAAATTGATGTTTTCCTTTCTTACATTTTTTTTTTTTGAGACGGAGCCTCAAGCTATTCCCCTGGGTAGAGTGCTATGGCATCACAGCTCACAGCAACCTCCAACTCCTGGGCTCAAGCGAGTCTCCTGTCTCTGCCTCCCAAGTAACTGAGACTACAGGCGCCCACCACAATGCCTGGCCATTTTTTGGTTGCAGCCATCATTGTTGTTTGGCGGGCCTGGGCTGGGGATTCAAACCCTCCACCTTAGGTGTATGTGGCTGGCGCCTTAACCGATTGAGCCATAGGTGCTGAGCCCTTTCTTACATTTTTTGTCTTATCTCCTATTACACTAGCTAACATTTTCATTATGATCAACAATATTTTCTAATTACTCTTAAATTTGCATTAATAATAAATAACATATTTTCTTAGGACCCTATCTAGCTTGGAATTATTTTTAGCTCATCTGGAATTAAAAAATTACATTTGAGTAAACTGGTAAAATTGAACAGGTAAGAAACCATGTTTAAGATGAAAGATTTATATTTAGAAAGTTGATATCCCCCCATCCCTAATACGGTATAACAGAATTACTTAACAAAACAGAAAATCACTGACTCTGAGGCATGATAGTTCATGGATGCCAGAAGGCATTTGGATTCATGCCTCATGCTTCACATGTCCCAGATGTGTGCTATTATCCCATTTTAATGCATGCCTTGCCCTGTGTTTCTGCATACTTATAAAAGCTTATGCCAGCTGAAATTAGCCTATGCAACTACTAACATGTGGAAGCATTACAAGTTCACTGGACTTAAAATACTTATAGACGCTAATCCTGTTGGAGGAACTTCCAGTCTGTAACACCCTAGTCACTTAATATTAGGTTTTTAAATTTCTTTATCTTTGTTTATTATTACCATTTTGTGTATCAAATGATTGAGATCCCTAAATTTTTATGTTCAGTGATCTCTCTTCTGACTCTCAACTTGGGAAAGGTGAAGTGTTATGTGAAGATTATCTTTTAATTGAAATAAATATTGATATTCTTTGGATTTGATGTATAGCTTTTTTGCTTGCTTTGAATCACATAAGAATATATATGAATCATTTAAGAATCATTTAATAATATCTAATGTTAAAATCATAGAAATTAATTTATATTTACAATCATAGATTAAAAGTATAATTGTCCCAAGGACTAAAAGCAACAAATACACAAAATGAAAACTTTTGTCCTATCTGTTGCTTCCTCTGGAATTAGATGCACTTCCAAGTTTTCTCCTATGCTATGAGAAAAGAGCACATTGACATGAAGTCTGGTAAAAGTTTTGAAAAACCCATAGGATTTGCAAATTGCTTGTGTTTTTAGATTTCTAAACTGTAAAAGATTTTAATAAAGAAATTTATGTTGATTCACATGGAAAAATTATTTTGCTATGAATCCTATATAGATCTATTCTTTCTACAGTAGAAGAGAGTATACCAGGTTTGCACAGATACCATATTCCTTAGATGATCATCATGTTAGTACATAATACATAATACAGTTACTACTTGATATATGTGAAGAATTGGTTGTAGGACCCCCACCCACAACCAAAATCCATGAATACTCAGAGAGTCCCTTATATAAAATGGAGGAATGTTTGTATATTACCAAAGCATGGAACCTCATGCATACCTTACATCAACTCTGAGTACTTAAAATACCTAACATAATCTAAATGCTATGAAAATAGGTGATATACTGTATTATTTTACGATTTTAAATTATTTTCATTTTTGTGCTTTTTAAAATTTTTTAAGTATTTTCCATCTGAGGTTGGTTGAGTCTAGGGATGTGGATCCCACAGATGTGGAGTGCCAAATGTATATACTTGAAAAGTGCATTCTGTAACATGACCACCAAAATAACAGCTAAGAGAAAAATAGGGTTGAAGAAGACCATTCAAAATTACCTTTAAAATTGCAACACTAGCTAAAATAACAATTATTAACGTAGCAGATGACCTAAGCAACCTGGGCAGTCATCTTAGAGTGCTGCTTCAGCAGAGGTTAAAGCTGCACAAAAGGAAAAGAGTGAGAGACGATACAGATGGAAGTGGAGGGGAAGCTTGAGGCAGTGGGGCTTCTTTAAAGAGGTACAGTAGGAAGTAGAACTCCCACGATCAGTGAGCCACGTAAGGCCAGGGGTGCACCTTTCTGGGATGGCAACTCCGGTACTGCAGCCAAGCTGAAGTTTTTTTTTTTTTTTCTTCTCTGCCAAAGGAGAATTTTTCACCTGCTCTTTTGGTTTCTTTGGTTTCTTTGGCTTAGGGAAAGCACACCTTCACTAACCAACTTCCGTTATCATTTTGGCATTTATTCCCCTGTTCACTAATCACTTCTCAGCAATTGAATGTTATAGAAGTGTTTACCAGCAGCAGACAGACATAGATAGTGTCCAGTTTTGAGGGAATTGTTTGATAATACTCCTAAAATTCCCCCAACTTTTTGATCTCTCCACTTCTTTGTCTTAATTATTACATTACAGTGAACCAGGGGAGTCACTGTCCATCTTGAGGGAAGAGATCATCAGTCTCTTAGGACCTTTATGAGGCTGCTCTTCCAATAACCATACTATGCTCCTTTGTGGATCCCTGTAGGTTACAGTACAGTGAATGGTATTAAATTGACTCCAGTGGTTTTAAAATGAGTTTAAATAATGCATAATTAGATTGACTCCAAGACCATTCTGTGGCATACTAAATGTTCACTTCTTATTTCATTTTACATCTACAAGTTATGCCCAGCAGAACTGTCCAAAATAGCTAAGTATGTTCAGACATGTTCCTCCAAGGTTCTGAATGAGATTAAATACAGAATTAACATATTTCAATCCTAAAATCCCAATAACATAGAGATTTCCCTAATTTATGAATGTTAACCCTTGCTCATCATCAACTTTTTGTGGAGAAATTAAAATTCAATGAATAAAATTCCAAAGAAATTAAATCCAGAATTAAGTCCACACAGAAATACATTTCGAAATCAAATTATCTTACCTTTGTGAGTTAAAATTCAATCAAAGTTCAAACTCCTCAAGTTTAAGTGCAAAGAAATTAAAGTCCTAATTTTTATTCTTCCCAGTGTCAGCCAGGTGGCTTCTGGATGCCTGATTTGAGCTGGAATGTCTCCAGCAGCTACCGTCTGGGCTCCTGGAGTGGGTGTCATCCCTCAGGACCACAAAAGTTGAATTAGGTCTACACCAGCATTTTCATGTGCCTTGCTTCCAACCAAACAAAATGATTATCAAACATCAACTCTGCACCCAGCACAATCAAAACAGGAGTCAGTACAAGTAATGTGTCCATTTCACATAAAGTAATGTTTCTAGGATCCTATGTTTGGCATCATCTAGATCCACATGACTGTTGCCAACGCCCATAGGAGAGACTATATGAAGGAAGGCAGCAAAGAGAAAGCAATCGTTATATCAGTCTTTCCAAGGCCAGTCTATACTGTTGACCAGGGTCTATGACCTATGATACAACTCAGTTCTATGACCTGAGAAGCGACTTCCCAGTAAGGCATCAATTCACAGTCTCTTGAGGGAAAATTTGACCAGTGCACACTGTTGTCTCCTGTTCCAAACAGACTACATAAAATGTTGGTTAACTGCTCTGATTTTGGAGCCAGAATTCAAATTCCAGTTACACCACCTGCATAAACTTGGACCGGTTAACTTGCTTCACAGAGTCAGTTTCCTTAACTGTAAAATAGGAATTGTAGTATTTACCATAATAGGTTGTTGTAAGAATTAAATGAATTTCATGTAAAGTCCTTAGAATAGGTACCTGACACTTGCTAAATACTGTCTATAATTAATTATCATCGTTATTATAATTATTATTACTCTCAAAGAGGGTTCTGAGACTGTTCCATTCTTGCCACATTTGGAAATTTGCATTGGTGGTAGCACCAGTCGAAAAGACTTGTTTCAGTTATTGTTTATTCCCTTTTATAGTATTCTGAATATCTTAATATTCTTCCTCCCCCCCGCCCGCCCTCTGAGTCTATGCTTCTGGACCCCATTCAGAGCTGAGGGTGGCCACTGTCTGGTAGCATAGCATGCTCTTTGTCTTAGGCATGGCATTTCAATCCTGGGTCACAGTGGCTGCTATAAGAGCCTCTACTTATAAAACTAAGCCTAAGAAACTTACTTCAGGGCACAGCTTCCTCCTCATCTCCACATCAGTTCCAATTGGAGAAAACTTTTGACAGATTTCCAAGCTGAGGCAGCTACTTATGTTTCTATGGCTCTTATTCCTAAGATCCCAGTGAGGACCAATTGGGGTTGGGGATCAACTGGGGAAATGGAACAATTGCCATTTCCTTCTGAAGACATGGTCTTTCCTCAGGTTTTGAATGTCCTGGTCTTGGGCTTGAGTTAATGTTTCTGTCTGGCACTTCTTTTCCTGCAATATTTAATATGTGGTTCTGGGGTTTACCTCTAGTATTTGCCTGTTTCTTTCATAAAGGTTCCCTTTACCAAGATGGTTGGGTTAGTATTGTTTGCCATAGTTGAATGCCTTCTTTCTATTACTTTCCCTTTGCTTTGTGCTGCATATGTGTATTTTCTAATATATGTCTCTGTCGCCCTTCCCGACTGGCGGGAGGGGCGGCACTTTGTGAGTTCGGTGTATGATAGGAAAAGGGAGCTATAGTAGCTTAAGAAGGAGAAGAGTTAGGGCTATAATTACCACAATCCCGATTGAGAAGGCAATAACCTTATTAGAAGGGGAGAGAGTAGGCTGGGGAGTGTCCTGGATTAACTCAGCCTCGTCGGGGTGGATTGAAAGAGGGGCGTCTTCCCCCACAAGCCCATAAGCAATGAATAAACACACACACACAGTTAGAGAGAAAAAGAAGAAGAAGTCTCAAACTTTACTGTGGAGGTTATTTATACTTTAGGATTGGAGGGGCTACGTGACTAGGGGCATGTAGACTGAACATGTAAGTATTGAGTAAGTTAGGAAAGCAGGATGTCTATTTGTAGGAGAGGAAGTTATGCAGTCTTATGGTCAGCTATGTCTGGATATAGATGGAGGCCATTAGCACAGTGTGCTATAGTATTCTCATTAACCCTTACATGGAACTATATTCTGTGGAGTAATAGGGGAAGTAACGTGTGCTCGGGTCATGTCCTTGAGAGGAAACTGCTTACTTTCTATTAACTTTCTGTAACTGGAAAGACAGATGTGGGTGTGTGTCAGCTTCGGCTTCAAACATGTGGATCAAGGCAATATGGTGCGTGTATCAGCCAGGGTTCTCACCAGGAAATGGAAAGCACTCTAGCCAAAGCAGAAAGGATTTAATACAGTGACTAATGTGCTTACAGAATAGTCAGAAAGGCTGGCAGAGTGAAGTCAGAGAACTGACACGGGACAATGGTTGGAAGGTGGAACCTGTGAGGCAGAGAGGTGAGGCAGCTGCTACTGCTGTTGTCCCCTCTGTTGTCACCTTGGCTGCCTCATATAAGAGAGGAGGGCTTGGAATATGGCTTCTGCAAACACTCACATCTGTTAAAAATTGCAAGAAAGCCACCATTATTTTCACTGGATAAGAAGATGACCTCTGACTCCTGTTCACCTTCTAAATTTCTGATGAAAACCTCTCATTGGCACAATCAAAAATACATCTGGAACCCTGGCTGCAGTGAATCTGGATGTTATAATCGTCTACTTCCTGCCTACTGTGATAAGGAGGTAGGAACATACCCCAAATGTCAATAAACAAAATCCAGAACACTAAGAGTCTATGGCAACAGAACAGAAGTATGAGTCTCAGACTTTAGGGACATCCAACCAGTCTGGGATCATACAGCAGGAGTTTAAGTGAGAAAGAAGCAAAATATTACCTTGCTTAAGCCACTGTTGTTTGGGGCATTTTGTCACTTATATCTGGACTTAATCTTAATTCAAATTGTCCTAGAAATGGGATGCTACAATTAACATGTGGTATTGGATTAGGGTAAGTGGCCAGGTAACAGATCTCATTGCAGGTTGGAAAGCTGATGACCCCCCCAGAGGGTAGAGTAGTCCATATGTCTGCTGAGGATAAAGTTTAAAAAGGGAAAATGGCAAAAATAATTAAAAATGTTGGATTCTGCTGTTGTTGCTTTCAGTAACGCTGTAGAAGTTGGTTATACTGCAAGCAGAGATAGAGGTAATATTGCTATGCTCAACTCAACCATCTCTGGAATGCAAACTGGCTGAGAATTTGGTAATTTAAGATTTTTCAGAGTTAATTTATCCAACTGATTCTCTAACCCAAAACAAGGCAGCAAAGATTTTATTTTCAGGCCAGGTATAGCAGCAAAGCTAGTGGCAAAGATCAGATCCAAAGTCCTACCTTTTTTCCCCCAATTTTGTGGTTATGAACTGGATTGTACCACACTCCCCAAATTCATATAGTGGAGCCCTAAACTCCAATGTAACTGTATTTGAAGATTGGACCTTTAAGGAGTTAATCAAGGTTAAATGAGGTTATAAGGATAGGACTCCAGTCCTAGAGGACTGGCGTCCTTATAAAAAGAGACAGAGATACCAAGTCCTACTCTCTCTTCATGTGTAAACACACATGTGGATACACTGACGTGGCTGTCTGCAAACCAGGGGAGAGACATCACCAGAAACCAACCCTGCTGGCACCTGATCTTGGACTTCCAGCCTCCAAAACTCTGAGAAAATAAATTTCTGTTGTTTAAGTCACAAGGTCTGCTGTATTTTGTTATGATAGCTGAGTGGGTTAATGCACTGCCTTTTTCTTATGTCCCCAGGGTGGTATCCTCATGGACTGGCAATGGAAGAGAGGGAGCGAAGGAGCAGGACAAGAGCCTAGTAATTAGAACTAGATTATGTAGGCCTAAAAACTATGTCTAGGTGAGATTTTCAGTTCTAGTTGTTTGCAACTGGAAATGACTGGAAACGAATACTCTTTGAGGGAATTGTAAATGCTGACCTTTCCGCCCCAACCAACAAGACTGGACTGCAAAAGCCTCTAATTGTTCAGTATGTAGTACAACTCTCAGGCACACTAAGCTGTATCAGCAGAAAGCAGGCTATGAAATCTAAACAGCCACCAGAAAGGGCAAACTCCAGTGCCTGGATATACCCCATGTGAACATAGAGTATATACAGTGGGGTAAAGTGAGGGCCAAGATAATGGACAGATTGTCCTCAGAAAGTAAAATGAAATTATCTAGATTACCTACTCATGCAATTTACTCTGGTTCATACTCCCTGGTCAGCTGGCTTTTGGTAATTGTAAAGGCTCAGTGATGGCTATGAACTTCCAATTTTTCCTTTTTTAAGAAGAGGGAACCCCATTTTTACTTCACATTTGGATATCATGAGGGGATACATAATTTGTATATTACTTTGTATATTCTTATTTTTTTTCTGAAATGGGTCTTGCTATAGTGCCCAGGCTGGTGTCCAACTTCTGGATTCAAGCAATCCTCCACCTCAGCCTCCCAAGTAGCTAGAATTATAGGTACCTGTCACCACACCTGCCTTTGTATTTTATTTTGTAGGTTGCCAGACCATGCATTAGCATATCCAAACTTGATGCATCATATCACTGAGATAGCCTAGACTTTGAGCTGGATACTGAAACCCGATCAGACTTTTGACTGGATCTCTTGGGGAAGTGCAGAGTTCCACATGAATCTATGGGTGGTTAAAGAAACAAGAATATCTTAAAGCCTGCTGGTTGCCCCTTAATACCTGTTCCTTCTGAATAAAGTCCTCAGTTTTTGGTTTAGCATAACCCTGAATTACCTATGTTTCCCAGTTCACTGTGCTCTTAAATAAATGGCTTTCTTACTTTGCTGTGGCCAAGCGCATTTGAGCAGAAGTGTTGTGATGAATCTTCCCTGAAGATAATGCATTTATGTTCTTTACCTCTGCTCCTGTCTATCACTTCTTTTTTTTTAGAGTCTCACTTTGTCACCCTTGGTAGAATGTTGTGGCGTCATAGCTCTCAGCAGCCTCCAACTCCTGGGCTTATGCGATTCTCTTGATTCAGCCTCCAGAGTAGCTGGGACCACAGGTGTCTGCCACAATATCCAGCTATTTAATTTATTTTTTTATTTTTTTTATTGCTTGGCTGGGGCTGAGTTTGAACCTGCCACCTTCGGTATATGGGGCCAGCGTCCTACTCACTGAGCTACAGGCGCCGCCCTCTATCACTTCTTTTATTCTGTTGCCTGATGTATTGATAACAAGCAAGTAGGGCTATGAGATCTTGTTTTTTTCATTGATTTTTTATTGTTTTCTAAAGAATTTTAGAATTGAAAAGAAAAAAACATAAAGCTTCATTGATTAGCCTGTAAGCAGCATTGTAAAGGCCAGATTTTGATTAATTTGCAGAGACAGGGATAATTTAGGATTTTCTCCTAAATTCAGAAAAGGAAAAAAAAATCTTCATGATATCCTTTTTTTTATTTTTCATTTTAGTTGACACAAGAATCTTAATTTTCTATATTCTGGAAGGGATCATAAATTTTCACTCAGTCATACAGCTAGCATTTGATACCTGACTTGTAATACATGATTTTTATTCCCTGAGAAGGAGGCAAAATAAATGTAGAGGAAGGATTTACTTATAATACAAAATACCTCATTCAATTGTTTCAATTAAGAAAGAAAGAATTCCATGTAACAATCTCAACCCCAGTTTAGAGTCTTTGTTTTTCTCTGGTCTTTCTTTTGCCTTAAGCAATGAAAAGGATTAATTCTGTGTAGTAAATTAAATAGAATTACTTGCTAAAAATCCTCTGCCAAGATCAGTGAAAAGGGATTAGTTTTAAGCTGCCTTAATCAGAATATTTTTAAGAGAAAAGACTGTTGAGCAACAACTATTAACAACGTAGGTATGTCCATTTCCACATCATTTGTAATATATATTTTCTCTTTAAAATTACTTCTAAACAGTTATCTAGAGTTATTGATCATAGGTTTCAATGGTAAAATATACCACTGGACCCAGTAAGTTCTTCAATTTGTTTGCTAGTATTCTATACCAGTATATAGAAGATTCTTTCTTTGGGTAAAACCAACACATGAAGATTATTGCTAATTTCCTTTCATATTTTGATGTTTCTTCACTGGGCTATTTTTTTTTTATGGGGGGAACTAGATCCCAATAGTCATGATTGTCTGCCTTTCATCCCAGTGCTGGCAAAAGTAGTCTGAATGCTCAAGCTTATATTTGAAAGTATACTGTGGATAAATAAGGGTTATTTTTGAGAATTAAGTATGTTCTACCCACAGAAGAAACCAGAATACATAGGAAATAAAGACATTTGAAACAGAGTCAGCACAGACATATCTTCCATTTATTCTTGGATTTATCTAGAATTTCTGAAAGAAAACTCAAAATATTAGGATATGTGTAAGGAAGAAATTAGTTTCTTCTTTTCCTTTGTAGAGTTTATGTCTTAATAGCACTAGCTTTGATTTAACATCTCAGTCCACATCTCATGTTACAGTTGACCCAGGCCTGCCATTTTTTATTATTTACACTGAAGCTGAAGTCGTTCTCATGAATCCATACCTCTCAATGGAATCAGATAAATTATTAAGCTCTATGTGTGTATTGGGCTGCAGGGACAAGAGAGTAGGGCTGTTCTGAAGATGCCTGGAGGTATATTTAGGAAGGCAAGTGTCTAGTCTTGGGACTTGAAGGAAAAGAAATAAATATAGAATTCAGTCTGAGAAGTCAGAAGGAGTCATCAAGTTCAGCTCTGCAAATAGAAGGCAAGCTCTTATACTGTTGCAAGTGCTGTACGCTTTTGCTCTATTTCACATTATTTTCTGGGGGTTCTCTTTACAAGGACTATAGAGATAGCAGGCCAATCCTCTTTCTGGCTAAGAAGAGAGTAGAATATTCAGTTACATGAAGATCTTCAGGCTATGCTCTAGCTAGCAGGCAATAAAACCAAAACGGGAAAGGAGAATACACATCCAAGGTAGAGAAAGTTATTTTTGAGATTTCTATTGTTTTTCAAGTAACACATACTAACTTATTTACCTTATTAATCCCAGAATGAATTATATTTTTTCACACCTTTGGGATTTCTATTTCTCATTTTTGCATTTTCATACTTTTCCTTTCATAGGCATGAATATATGAGTCTGAGTCAGAAAGAAAGAAATTTTGTTTCTACAGTATGGATGGGATTTATCTTTCTTAGATTATGGCTTTTCACCAGTTGAATATTTCTTGTAATAATTAAATGACATTCTTCCTTTTAGAGCACCCATGTCATGTATTTTCTTTGTGGTTTTAATCAGCAGGAAGAGAGGGACTATGCCTTTTTAAACTTTTGGTAGAGAAAAGTAACTTAGTCCTCTGTTTATCCAAGGTGAGGATGGGGAAGTCAGTGAAGCTGATTTCAGCCTCCTACTTAGAGCTCTTGGCTATGATCTGGTAATCCTATTCTCTGGGAGTGAGTGAACTAGATAGAGTCTTGTTCCCTGAGGGAGGCCGTTTAAACTATTGAGACCTTAAGTTCCTCATGGATGAAATGGAGATAACAGTAGTACCTATTTCTTAGGATAATTGGGGCGACTGAGTTAATAGGCACATTTAAAGTACATGAAAGGGTTAATAATACATTATAAGCACTTAATAAATGTTTATTATTATTAAAATCTTACAGGATCCTGTTCAGAATTATTATCAGCCTCATTTTAAAGACGAGACTGACATAGGAGAAGAGTTACGTGACTTACTCAAGTGTTATTACTATCAGGTGATAGAACAAAGTTTGAAATTGAGACTTTTGATCTTTTGACTCCAGTTTTTAAAATGCTCTAATATCTTAACATGTCCCTTATTTATTTTAAAAAAAGGTTGGAATAAAAAAAATAGGTTGGAATTACTTTGTAAATGCTGATCAATAATATGTTTTTATATTACACTTTATTTTATACTTTTCTAGTTACTTATAACTATTCACCAAAAGCCCCATTTAAAATCAATTCTTATTTCTTATGTTTGTAGCAGTTAAAATGGAAAAACTACTTTTTATTAAAATAAAATACTTAGGCTAGTCATAATGATCTCATAAAATCTCAAGGTTAGCCAGTCAAATTTTTAAAATACAATTGAATTTTGATGCATCCACAAATAAAAATAGCACTATGCCTTACTCACACTTCTGCTCTTATAGATAAAGGGGAAAATTTGAAGTTCAAGGTGATTTTGTTCCATAGTGATTTATTTATTTTAACCAAACAATAACAACCAAAAGAAAAAAAAAAAAAGAAAACCACCTAGAGTCTGAGCCTTTACATTTTCAAAGAAGTAAATATGCTTACAGAATATAGGCACCCAAGTAAACAGATTTCCAATTAATGACTCTTCCTCTTAGCTATGCTAATTAATATTCAGGATTAAAAACAAAACAAAACCAAACTTCTTCTTTATAAATAGATGAGAAACTTGTAGGTGAGTCTTGCCACAGTTGGTAAAATGGGACCATTTAGCAGAATCCCTGGGCAGTTGAGATTTACTGAAGTCTCTCTGTGCTTTGACTACAAGAAGTCATGAAAAGCGTGATCTTCTTAAATCAACTCAGGGACAGAATATAAAGGAAAATCTTGAGATAGTTCTGAAGCAATCAATGTTTTCCAGAAGTTTTGGTGGCTGGTGTATAGAGTGCACATTAGCTGAATCAGCAAGTAGGGGTAAAGTCAATCAATGGGAGGAGCGTGAAGAGGCTGATTTGGAACAGGTGTAGAGTAACAGGCACATTGTCTGTTTATGAGCTTTATTTTTGTTACCTCTCCAGTAGAGACGTCTTGCTGGAAAGATCTTTTTAAATTGCGATTTTACAAAGAAAATAACTACAGTCATTAGCATTTCCTTATCTGCTGTACATTTTATTAGATGTTATATTTAATCATATCTGTGTTTTGTCTGTCCCTTTAGACTGTGACCTACTTGAAGGCAAAAATCATGCCTAAGGCTCCAGCATCCAGCACAGGACCAGTACAAACTGAATGGAACTCATTGCTGAGGCTCAATCAATTTCACGTGCGTGTGTGTGTGTGTGTGTGTGTATGTGTGTGTGTATGTGTGTGTTTGGAGACACCATTATAATATTTGGGATATTACGAGTGGTTGGAGGGAAATAAATAATCCCTAGTCATATAAATGGGATTCTAGGACCTAAAGATAACCTGACTTAATACCTAAAGTTTGACTGACTTTACCAAATTCCAAAGTTTTCACTCAGCACTGATGGTGCAAAGGGGTAAGATGCACTGAGAAATGTCAGTACCTAAATTATGACTGAAGAAAGACTTGACCTGCATCTTAAGAGACTCTTGGGAGTGGAAGAGTGGCCAGTGCAGACTGTGAGGCACAGGTGTTCCCTGCTCTGCGCTGGCAGTCGCCCGTTTCCGACAGGCTGCCGCACTGGGCACAATCTGAGGCTCCCAGGTGGTCTCAAGGACAGCTTGTACTGCAGCCAACTTGCTCTGCCGAGGTCAAGGAGAGAGCTCGGGCATACAACCAGGGATCCACAGCAGGTAGAAGTGAATTATTAGAGGGCAAGAGTTGGCATTTGAGAAAATGATTCCTGACTAGTGATAAAGAAATGATTAATTCTCTTAGGACAGTTGCGCTGTATTTAATTCCACTTTAAGGTCAGTGGGAACTTTGAATGAATATTAAAGAGAAAAGATTTTATCGCTAACACTTTAATGTTTACTTAAAAATTTAGCATATGAGTAAATCTCTGTACCTAGGGATATACAATTTCTATGGCATCTCACTACCTATGTTTTCTTTGAAGTTTTAACAAAGACTGTGGACAAATGCTCAGACACAATTTAAGACAGTTATCAGGATGGTGACCTCTTAGTTTTTGCTGGACTCTGCTACTTAGACTCTTGAAAGATTGGGAATTATTAAACTTGGACTAGACATGCTAGCTTGGCTTGGTACATAAAGACCTTTAGCCCAGAATTCCAATAAGAATGATGGGGGTGGGGTGGGTGTCACATCATTACATTCACGTCTACTCTCCTGTCTACCCTGGAATGCCTCCCAGTACGCAAGGTCATACAAATTACTTATTCTGCCCTTTAATTGCATCCTCAAGCTCTCTGGGATTTTTCCTCCCTCCTTTGTACCCAAACTGGTACACATACACTCATCCCTGGATCCCTTGGTAACACCTCATACCTTGTTTGTATTTCCAGTTTTTTACATACAAACTTCTTTGCATCTTTCAGCTCTTCAAACAATTGTCCCTCTTCGATGCCACTGCACAAATGATTCTGCAATTCGTATTTTTCACATTTTTTTATTTCTGAAATAGGAATACATATTAAATCATGCTGTTTTACAGTTATGATTGGCAACTTTAAAAAGAGATTCTTAATGGTACATAACATAATGATGTATCTTAGCCTGAGAGCATCATAGATTAGATGACATACAGTAGTTCTCCTAAAGAGAACTCTCTTATCACCTTTGTTTGAGTGAAATCTATTCACTTTTTAACATGCTCCCCCCCCACTAGTGTGCCTTGCCTCCTTGATGAGTTCAATTTTTTTCTTCATGATCTATAGAAGCCTGTACAGACTATTATCACCCTACAGTATCATAGTCCATTGTAAAGATTATTTGTATATTTGTTTGCAGTTCTAAACTGAATGTTGCTTTACATGAACAAGCTATTTCCTGTTGATATGTTTATTCTCTTTTAAATAAAGTGCAGTTTAGTAAAATTGGGAGAAACAAAAATATATATTGTAAAAGTCAATTATTTGAGAAATGAAAATGAAATGGCACTAAGTGAAGAATTCTTCCTAAAAAATATCACCAGCAATTGTCCTTATTCCCCTATAGGAAGAGCAAAGTTGAGGAGAATCTGTTATGTTTGTGGTCATGAATAAAAATAAATTAATAAGTATGTAGTATAGTTATAATAATATCTTTTATATACAGTATTGCTTAAATTCCAATAGATGTTATACGAGTATTTATTTTGCTCATTTATGCTGGTGAGCCTGATGAATTTACTCTCTTGTTCCTTTTTTAAATCCTGATAATTCATACATAGTCATGAGTTTGTTAAATTACTCTTAGTATATGTTAAAATGGAAGCCTTAGAAGTCAATGCTATAATGCTTTCAGAAGATCTTTTAAAAATTATTATTATATCACACTTTGAATTCTCAGACCCTCTTTTCATCTTTTTTAATGCCTTGCCAAGGTGATTGAAACATGAAACTTATTTTTAATGAGGATGTTTGTGTATAGAATGTGAAACAAAATTTTGAATGAATATTTATATAAACCATTATATTTATGAACAGAAAACTGTTATTGTTTGAATGCCACCTCTAAAACTCATGTTGAAATTTAATTGCCATTGTATGACAGTGTTGAGAGATGAGATCTTTAAGAGATGATTAGACCATGAGGGCACAGCCCTTATGAATGGATCAAAGCTGTTACTGGAAGTGGGTTAGTTATAAGTGGAATTCAGCCACTTCTTTTCTCACTGTCCCACTCACTCACATATATCTACATTCCACCAGGGACAACTCTAGCCAGAGGCCATTCTCTTGGACTTCCCAGGCTCTAGAATCATGAGTCAAATAAATATCTTTTCTTTATAAATTACCTGGCCTATAGTATCCTCCTGTAGTAGCAGAAAACAGATTGAGACAAATACTATTGTAAAACTCAATAATAACCTGTACATAGAAAGAATAAGAAAAATATGAGTAATCAATAAAAATTTTTTCTGACCAGTCAATATTATATTTTGATTATGGAATATTTATTCATAGTTTTGGTTTTGTTCCAAACAAAATCTTTTCTAAAAGAAAAAAGTAAAGAACACTATCTGGTTTTCAACTATGTGCTTAACTCCTGGTGTATAAACATGTATACATATGTGCAGAATGTTTGTTAGCATATTTAGCTGAAATGTCTATATCTCAATATTGGGAAGCATAAACATTTCTCTGTGATTGCCAAACTTTCTATGTACCATTAAACTCCCCAAATTATATCAATATTAATAATTATATTTTTAACATATGACATGAACTTTAGCATGCCTTTTCCTATAATTTGTTGTTATGAGTAATGGAGGTAATAGCTTTTTTCATTCTGGGATGCCTGATGTCAACCAGAATGTTGTGGAGTCTTTCAGTTTTTCTCACTTTACCATGCTTGGTGGGCCATCTCCCTGGGCCCAGTGATCTAGAATGTGAGAGCTTTAGTACTGATGAGTACACAGCTCATAATCCATCCCCTGGAATCCACTCTGCCTTGAACTAAATAGAAACTTGTGACAAAGTCAAGTGCTCAGACCAATTTCCACAGAAGTTGGCAGGTTCGTATGTCTCTATCCCAGTTAAAAGTTGAATTATGCAAGTTAGGAAAAATTTGTTAACACCAAAAAGATGAAAGAGAGTGCTATGATAATTTCCTTGGGGCTGTAGCTATTATAATTCAAGATCCTTCTTCAAGTACAGAATCCAAAGGCTTACTATCATTGAGTGTAGAATATTTTTCTGAATTAGTGTTATATTTTCAACACTTTATACTTTTGAAAATGTTCTTGGATGTTTCTTTATTATAATTATACTTCGAATTTTTGGTTCTTTTTTATTTTAAAATTACATATATTTTTATTTACTATGATTTTTTTCCCATGATTCCTTTTTTCTTACAAAGAATGAAATATCACATTCTTTTCTGCCTGGCTTATAGGGATGAATACATAGAGATATAGTGTTTTGTTTGTTAAGTTACACGTCTATTTCAAATCCACCCCAGGCTTGTAATATCAAAGACTATTCCTGATTAAAGGTTGTTTCAGGGTCTTATAGAAAAGGTTGGGAAAGTCAGACCATCTCTTATTCTAATGATGACAAAATAAAAATATTAAAATGTTGAATTCAGTGTGGTGTCTTAAAAGGAAAACCATTGTATAATGACTTTTGATTGTACTTTTTATTTGTAGGCACAATCTGTTCAAGTCAGGGCTTATACCTGGTTGATAAGGAATGCCAAGGCCACCAAATGACTTGTCATTGTCAGTAGCAATATGAATTAACTCTGTATTTCAGTCATTAAATGGGAGAAAAAAGAAAAAAGATTAATTATAGCAGAAATGCAAATAATCTATACATTTCTTAGTCTCATCAATATTTATTCTCAGAAGGAAATACTGGCACTTTTCTGGCTTTATCTACCTAGAACCTTTAGAAACTCATATTTTTATTTTTATTCATTCAATCACATTCGCCTTGCCTCCCTCATATGCAGAGCTTCCCTAAAATCTCTTTTGAACAGACATTATTTAAAGATTTTCATTAACATTTATATTCTTTATATTTGCTATGAACTTAATGTTTCTGTACCCTCCAAATTCATATGTTAAAATCATGGTCTCTGTGTGATGTTATTTAAACGCGGAGTTTTAAGGAGCAATTGGGTTTTGATTATTTCTGGAGAGTGGGACCCTTATGCTGGGATTAGTGTCCTTGTAAAAAGAGAAGGAGAACTTTCTGCAAGCCAGGAAGGTCCTCTCTAGGAACAGAGTCTACTCTCAGCACCCAGATGGTGGGACTTCTTATCTCTAGAACTGTGAGAAATGTATTTCTGTTTTTAAAGACACTCAGTCTGGTATTTTGAGGTAGCAGCTCAAGCAGACTAACACGATGTTAACACCTATAGTCCACTACAAAGTACCTTTACCCTGTGTACCTGATTGTGTATTTCCTTCAGTGCTTTTAAATAGCCAGATTAGCACAAGCTTACATCATTAACTCATTATGGACATTCAGTACCTGCAGACTACATTATATTTGGTACTGTAGTTTTATTCATTTTATACTTACTGTATGCCTCTAAAGAGGATTTTTTAAATGTAGGAAACATGCCAAATTTTATGTTTTTTATTCCTAGGCAGAAAAATAGAAAACAGTGTATATCATCTCTATCAGTTGATACTTTTTATGAAGGAGATTGTAATTGTCTGGAGGGAACTTTATCAGTGTAAGGATTAAACTCTCAATGCTATTTCAAATGATGTGAACAATCTGGATATGCTTATCTAAAAGCTTTGTATTTCTTGGTACTGACTTAATATGAATAAGTGTGCGTTGTTTACTCCCATTAACATACGTTTGAAGGAGATGTACAGATTTTAATTTAAGTCTAGTGACACTGACTCAAAAAATGGATCCTTGTCTCTCATCACATCTGTAGTGATATCGGCCCCCAAATTTCAAACTAAGATGACAACAACATTCCCAACCTTCAAGTACTTTGATTTTAGCTCTCGTAATTCTAAACTTTGCTGTTGCCTCACATGAAGAATTGAGGAAAAGAAAAGAAAAAGGTTAATATGAAAATTTAATTTATATGAAATCATTTGCCACTTTGCTTGTTCTTCACAACCTGATATTTACATCCTCCATGCGTTTTCTTCATGCTTTAAAAAAGAAGAATAAAACTTGATTTGTAAAGCAAAGAAATAATGACAGCACACAGGGATTTTTTTATTTGTTCTTTGGTGTGAATTGGCATAGGCATTATGATGAAGTTAAAACGCAGAGGTTAATTGAAAAATGAGATAAACAAAGCCCCTTGAAGGTCTCTGAATAATTTTGCCTGGCAGCAGTGACAGTCTACAACCATCAGGCACTAAACCTACTCCGAACTGTTGGAGATTAAAAAAAAAAAAAAAAAAAAGAAAGCTAAAGTTAATTGTCTTTCTGTTCCTTCCACCTCATTTCAGTCCAATTATAACTGGGAAAAGTCATTCTGTCTAATTTGCATTAATGCACCTCCATGGAAACATAGCTTAGACAGTGAATTTGACTTTTTTTTTTTTAATGTTATGGACATATTTAAAATACATACCACAATTCCCAAATGTAAAATTGTGTGTGAAATTCCTGGATGACAAGTTTCAAATTGTCCTAAGATGCCTTTAAATTACAGATTTAAAGAGCATGCGTTAAGGACTATGTGTGGATTATTTCATTTCATCCTCACAGCAGCCCCATGATGTGGACCTTTTTACTATCCCCATTTCACAGATGAGGAAGGAGAGGTTTAGAGAGGTGAAGTGGTGTGTTCAAAGACCTGCAGCTAAAGGCGTGTGAGACCTAAGATTTAATCCTGGGAGTCTGACTTCATGTTCTTTGATGCTATTGTAGTTTGATGATACTTTACCCTTACTATACTTATTTTTGATTTTAATTTCATAGATAAGTGTCAATTAAGCTACCATTTCTTCAAGGCCATATGAAAAGAGAAATTACCATGCATCATTAATACATCATTAGTACACTAATGCATCATTAGTGTATTTACTCAGCTTTCTTTCATGGCAACTTTACTATGATGCTAATATTTTCATTTCTACTACTAGACAGAAGTGTGTTTAGGCCGCTCCTGTCCAATGGTAAGACAGATGCAAACCCGAATGATGTGGGCTGCTTATCTCTAGTGTAAGAGCAAACTAGGAGCGATCAGTATTTGCAAGGGAATATTTTTTGTTTTTATATTCATGCAACAGAAATGATCACAGTTAGTAGAAAATTTGGTGTCTCTAGATACGCCTGATGTCTTGTTTTTCTTGGAACGCTATGGAAATATTACTTTTATTGCTGTTAATTGACAGACTTAGAGCAGAAACTGAATCTATTCAAAACCATTTATATTAATAGGTGCGCTTATCCACAGAGGCCTTTATTTTCAAAGTGCTGGGCTCATAGCCCCCTTTGCGCCTCTTTCTGGTGCTAAAGTGTTCAGAATGATGAGGAGCATCTGGCTGCAAACTGTGGTTTCTCATTAAAAGGACATGTCTCTGAAGCTTTGGGGAATTCTTTGTGCTGAACAATGCAGACTGAGGATTTTGCCCTTTTCATAATTTGTAAATGTGTGTTGTTGCTACTGCTTACTGCTTCTAGCCTAAGGTACATGCTTGCTTGTTGCTCAGCTTCTGAGCTTCTAAATATGAGGTGGGAATGCAATCACCGTTTGCACGTCTCCCTTTTGTTTGGCTGACATTTTGGTTTCTCTGTCTTTGTTGTCTGCCATTTAAAAAAAAATATATATGTATTTATATGTATATATCTACAGTATGATAATAAATGTGGTAATGAGCTGATCAACAATCACTTGGGGTGATTTTAAATATTTTACATATTTAAATTTATTCTTAGAATGGTGACTTCTTGACTCATGGCAGGTTAGCCCAAGAGATGGAAAACTGGACTGGGAGTAGAGATTCCTGCATAAGTTGTAAACCTTCCTGGGCATTAATTTCCTCATCACTGAAAAGAAGAGAATTATTTCCCTATTGCTTCCATGGGGCTTTCATGAGCCTGAATCCGGGCACTGGGGAGACTTTGGCTTACTAAATCAGTCTTTCCTATCATTAGAAAAATTTCTATTTGGCTTACACAGTATGTATTACCTTTGGCCACATGTAACTATACCATCTTGTCCTCTTACAGTTTTGATCTTCTTTGCCAGCTACTTAGATTAAAGAAACAGTGAAATATGCCTAAATGAAGCATACTGTGTTTTCTCAGAAACAGAATCACATGAAAACAAAACCCAGGGTGTTCAGGGGAGAGAGAGAGAGAATGAGAGAGATGTAAGGGAGAGTAAACTTGTTTCTTGTTGGACCCTTTGGATTTGGTTCCAGGTACTTGTATTTATTTTTGGCTCTAGACATAACGACTAGGGCCAATCTTCATTTCTGTAGCTCCTTGAGAAGGAAAACCTTTAAATCAGAACGGTTACTATGATTCCTCCATTAAAAAGAGAAAACAAATTACTTAGAAACAGAAACAGTACATTGTTTGCAGTTAAAAACAGTGGGAGGGAAGGGAAATGTACCTTTATTCAAAATAAATGCAAATTAAATCTCAACCTGTGATAGCTGTATTTTATTTTCAGGAAAAAAGGGTTTTCAATATTAGGAGCAGTACTGGGTATGAAAGGGCAGATAGTAGAAGTGCAAAAAAAAATTTTCCTGAATAAAACATAAATCAATTCCTAGGATACAGCTATTGACGTTTTTATCTTGTTGCTACATTTTAGCCATGTCTTGGGCTGCCATGGTACTTTTCTGTACACATAATTGTACACAATTGCACACATAACCCTGACTTTTTTACACAGTAATTCTGCACATGTAATTGCATATATAATTGTATACATAACTGTGAGTTTGTTAGGATGAAATAGGAAAAGTGCTTTTCCTTTTGGGAGAAAGTTCACACATGAAAGAGAGGTTTAAGGAATTCTCTGGGAGGTGACAAGAACCGGAATGGATGGGAAAAAGTAGTGTGGACCACCCAGAGATTAGCTTGGCAGAAACAGAGCTTATGGGCCACTGATACTGGTGAATGAATTGGCTGAGGGGGAGGTGTTTGGGAAGTGTCAGAAAAAGATTCACATTGTTATATATACAAAATGGTTGTCTGAATTACTCCGTACCTTGAGCCTGAACTTGACTCTGTGTTAAAAGTTCACTATTAATTCTACTTTTCCGTTTCTTGTTCTTCTCTTTTCTGCAAGCAAGTTATAGGGGGCTGACTCATATTTGAAATAGAAAAATGTTCTGAATTAACAAACTAAACTCTAAATGTGTATTTCATTTATGGTCATGATTTCTTTAAAAATGCATTTATTAAAATAGTTATAAACTATTAATATGGTTACTAGGTGGTAAGTCACTTAGAACATTGCATAAGTAAATTTTTGAAAATACATTTACTTACTACTTGTTCATCTTTCCATTTATAGGAGTAGACATCTCTCCTGAAAGGATGCCTCCTAGGATTTGAGATAACTTGTGGTCATTATATATGTTGAAACTGTGTATATACTAAAACTGAAAAAAAAAAAAAGTAACGTAGAAATAGGGTTTCAAAAATGGTGGTGGATTTCAAATGTTTATTTAAAACTAATTCACACTTAAAATATAACGCAGTGTAGTAGTGTCCATCAAATGGTAACTTTACAATTTATAAACATCCACATGTGTTGGTACAGTATATGTTGGTCAGGTTATTGGGGACTGGAGACAAGTTTAAAGTTTTGTGGTGTCTCTGTTTATTGTCCGTATAGCCTCATTCAGAGACAGTGTCGAAGGCTAAACTTGAGCCCCTTTGTGTGAGGTCCAGGACAAATGGCAACTCTGGTAATCTATTCCTGAGTTGGTTCTTGGGAAAAATCAGAGGCTTCACTGGGAAACAAAGCTTGAGCAGGATTTTGAAGTTTTGTTTAGGAAGAAGGAAAGAGTAGTGTAAGGTCCCAAGTTGTTAGCAATGGTATCAGAAAGGCCTGGACTCTGGGAAACCTCTGTAGTCAGGGATCATAAAAACACATACTCTCTACAGGGTATACCTGTGGGTGGCATAAAGGGGACACAAAAACAAACCAAAGGCACATTAACTTACAAAGCAGATTTGGACCAGGGGGCCAAATGTCTGAATTTCAATCCGTTGGTCGTACCTCAATTTCCTCATCTGCATAGAAGGAATAGTAATCTCTATCCTGTCTAACTCTTGGGGAGGCCTGTTCTGAGTTAAAGAATATATATGTCTAAAATTGAATGATAAATACAGTGTTTTATATATGTATATATATATATATGCTCTCAAATAGAAAAATAGCAGTTCAAATATCAGATAAAATTCTTATCATCTTAAGGCAGAGAAGGGCAGTATATCCCCAGTCTGTAACCTTTTACCATGAACATTGACAGCATTGACAGTAAATAATTGAAGATTAAACAAAAGTTAAAACCTAGCTGTCCACTGCCTCCTCTTTTCTTTAGTTCAATAGGAGCTTTGTCGACTATAGCAAGATCTGCTCTGAAAGAACAGGCAAGGACGCTTAAATAGGAATAGAATGCCTTGAAAAATGAAACATGAAAAGTAGCTTTCCTTTGCCGACTAAATCCGAAATTTATTGCCCCATGCTTTTTCTATTAGCATTGATAATTAAAGCAGTATAAGGAAGGCCTTGCATTTGATATTAATAGTGTCATGCTGGCTGCTGCGGGACCCTGGGCCTGATCCTTATCCCCTTTGCAGGTAAATCTTTTGAGTTCACCTTTAAAATAGCACATTAAACATTCTGGAAGAGAATCTTTAAATTTGTGGGTCCTCCAGTGATCTCTTAAGAATTAGAAGCTCAGATTAGAGGGCGACACCTAATAATCTTCCCACTACTGCCTGACCTATGTTAGCGATGTAACAGCATAAAAAGCCTTAAGATACAGAAATTACACTTCCTATTTTCACTCTGGATTGACCTTGGGTTCCACTGAGGCCATAAAGAAAAGATTGTATGCTCGAGCTATACTTCTTTTAGTGTGATATACTTTTTAAAAAAATATCTGAAATACCACATTTATTGAAAATAGTAATAAAGTTAATTATGATGAAGTTATAAAGTTAATTATAATAGCCTATCAAATTAAGTATAACCCAGCAATATCATTTAAGTTAAATTAATTATATATGTAAAGTTCATTTTCCCACTATTTAATTCATTTACATCACATATTTCTATGCTACTTTTCAGATACTGTGAGTTTAGTTATTTTAAAGCTATACTCCAGACTTTATTCAGTTTTTCCTCCAGTGTTCATTTTCTGCTCCAAGATGCCACCCAGGATAGCATAATACACTTAGTGACACGGCTCCTTACTCTCCTGTGGTCTGTGAGAGTGTTTTTTGTTTGTTTTTTATGACCTTGGCAGTTTTGAGGAGTGTTGGTCAGCTATTTTGTAGTACATACCTCAATTTGGGTCTGCTTGATGCTCTGACGACTAGCCCAGGGTCATGGTATCCTCTGACTTACCTTTTTAAGACTAATTTGCTTATGACCTCCTTTCGGACAAAACAATGTTAAGGGATAACTGCTGTCCCCTGTATAATGGTCTGTTGCTGAATCACAATTACAACAAACTTGGGGGCTCAAAATAATAAATACTTACTGGTTCCAAGTGTAGGCAGGATTAATTGGGTTTTCTTCTACTCAGGGGCAAACAAGGCTCCATTTATGGAGGCTCTAGGAAAGAATCCACTTTCATGCTTACTCAGCTATTGGTAGAATTCAGTCCCTTGTGGATGTAGCCACCATGTGCCCCCTCCTTCTTCAAGGCCTGCAGTGGACGATGTTCTTTGCTTTGGAATGCCTCCCACACTTCATCTTTCTTACACATCTCTTTTACCAGGGAGACCCCACTCACATTTGATTAGACATTCCCCTTTCTTAAAGGGATTGTGGCTTATTTTCTAATCAAGAGAAGGACTTTCTCATCAGATTTACAGCATGGCCCATATTCAAAAATAGAGGATCATACAGGGCTGGTACAGATATCTGGGTGCCATTTTAGAATTATGTGAACGGTATCTACCCCACAGCAATCCTTGCTGTTGGTGAGCTGGATGAAGGGTTTTTTGTGTATTTGAGTGCTCCATGTGGTGGAAACTCGGTAATACTATCCCAAGCCCTTGTACACTTATTACAAAGATAGCCAGATCCTTGCTTCTACCTTTATTGAACACATCTGAGAATTAGTACCAGTTTTTCTACATCTTGTAATTAGAATAAAGTTCTTTTTTCTTCTTATGCTGTTTCAACTTCTTTGTAGATGGTATTTTAGAGGGACTTTGGGATTATCTTATTGATTTTTCATTTCTGATATAAAACTTCAATAAACCAAATGGACATTTTCAGCAGGGCTCAGTGTTTTAAGTGTTAAACTTCACTTGACAACCCCTCTCAGAAGATCAGCAAATCTTGTTTCATTAACCAGTGAAACTACACTCTGAGGTTATTTATACTATGTAGTGCTTTGAGGTGTATATCGGCAGTTCTGAATATATACCAAATAATAAAAACAATGAGGAGAAAAGGGCAAATCTTTCTTTGGGAAACAAATGCCACCTAATACTGGTAATTCATCTGAAAAACACAAAA
Organism: Galagoides demidoff; assembly: GCA_963574575.1. Classification (NCBI taxonomy): domain Eukaryota; kingdom Metazoa; phylum Chordata; class Mammalia; order Primates; family Galagidae; genus Galagoides; species Galagoides demidoff. The sequence continues at coordinate 9,889 of CAUYQV010068698.1, read as the reverse complement.
TTGAGAGCTAAGATTTACTGTGAGTATAAACAGGACTAAATCTAAAGAACAATTTATTTTTATTTATTTTTATTTTTTGAGACACCATCTCCCTCAGTCACCCTGAGGTTGAGTGCTATGGTGTCATAGCTCACAGCAGACCCAAACTCTTGGGCTCATGCAATCCTCTTATCTCAGCCTCTTATCTCATGTGACAGCCTACAAGTGTCCATCACAATGCCCAGCTAGTTTTTCTATTTTTAGTAGAGAAGAGGTCTTGCTTTGCTTAGGCTGGTCTCAAACTCATGAGGTCAGGTGATCCACCCCTACTTGGCCTTCCAAAATGCTAGGATTATAGGCATGAGCCACCATGTCTGGCCCCAAAGAAACAATTTAAATAAGAGAGAGCCAAAGGTTAAAGGCTTGCAAGGGGTAACTTTTTCACATGCAAGTAAAAACACAAGACTTCTGTGGTCATTTATCATCCACTTATACTCTATTCTTTCTTTTAAGGGCTCTAGGAATTGCCTATATACCTGTTGGAAGCCAACCTCAGGCCAGTGGGTAGCTGTCTTACTATTACCTATTACAAAGAGCCTTAGCGTGAATGATATAAAGAGGTCCTTTCTCATTCATCAGCTTTAAAATGTCTTTCTCATGCTCTTTTTCTTGAGATGCAATAACCTTGAATTTCAGACACACAAAACTGGAGGGCAGAATTCCAAACCTAACTCCATGGGTGATCCATTTTGCTTAACCAGGGTGCCTTGTCCGTGGTATCTCTGAGATCCAAGGGTGAACCTGGTGGCTGTTATTATGAACTTTTCTCTGATGCTTGATACTTCTGACCTTTATTGCCATGCAATTAAATTGATATCCTTGTACAGCAATTGGAATGGGCCCCAACTTTACTCACTTCACCAGCCTACCCTTCAGAGTCCAGTTCCTTCAATGAAGGGCCTCTTAGATTTAAACTTCTGTATGGAGTCTGACTTGACTATGGTCAAACTTTAGTGTGACTTTAGTGAGGCTAAAGTGGCTTTAGTGAGTTCAAACTATGAGTCTGATTTACTAGGGGTCCAAACATGAAATAATTTTATTTTTCTTTAATTAATATTTCAAACATAAGTCAGTTTAACCACGTGATCACATTTCCTCTTACCTGTCATTTCATGTTATTTTGGGTACCTCCCAGGCTTTCTGGATTCTCTCAGAGTATTTCCCCTAGCCCCATTCTTAGGTTGTATGTTTCAAGACCCTAGTCTATGTCTGAAACCAAGTATGGAACCAAACTGTATAAATACTATGCTTTTTCCTATCTGTATACACTGATGACGAAGTTCAATTTATAAATTAGGCACAAAAAGAGATTAACAACTAATAATAAAATAGAACATTTATAGCAAAATACTCTTAATAAAAGTGGTCTCTGTCTCTTAAAATATCTTTTCATACACTACTTAATCTATTTTCAGATCACAGTTGAGAGCAAGTACCCGGTCTGCACACATAAGGGAGAGGCTACTGTCCTTGAAAATTTAGCCCCGTCTTATTTAGAGTTCATATCTCATATTTAGGTCCGTCTTCTTTCCCTCAGCACTGGTGAGGATTCAGCCTGAGGGGCTTGAAGAGTAGAAGAGGTGGGATCTGCTTTTACTTTTCCTCTTCTCTGCCTCTTGGGTTCCTCTGATGTGTTTTACTAGCAGGAGTTACAAGAGTTAACGTCTTTTTGTTAAGCTGGGACTGGTGCAGAGTCTCTGTTATGTGTTGAGTCCTCTCTAGTTAATACCAACTGACCATCTCTGCTCTCTGTAGAGAGCATCTATATAGTCTATTATGTGAGATTCACTTGTGAATTCTTTTTTTTTTTTTTTTTTTGAGACAGAGTCTCACTATGTTGCCCCTGGCAGAGTGCCAGCAATTCTCTTGCCTCAGCCTCCCAAGTAGATGGGACTACAGGTGCCCACCACAACGCCTGGCTATTTTTTGGTTGTGGTCGTCATTGTTGTTTCGCAGGCCCGGGCTGGATTTGAACCTGCCAGCTCTGGTGTATATGGCTGGCGCCCTAGCCACTGAGCTAGAGGCACCGAGCCCACTTGTGAATTCTTTAGAAGGTTTGCTAGAGCCTCATCACTGCACTGAATATGGTGCTAGCAAGCCTACTCGGGCCTGAACTCTCAGGACTCCTACAAATACCCTCACTGTAGGTCCCGCTATCTTCTGAGGTGTTTATTTGACCCACAGGAAACTCAGTACCTTTGTCATGACCCCAAACTGTGCTACTTCATAGGCCCAAAGGCGATTTCAGAAATTTAGGTACATAACTAACTCACTCAAACGCAGGAAAGATCTGCCCCCAGTTGGTTTGGGGATGGTGGTAAACTACTGTCTCTCTTACCTGACAATTCCTTAGTCCCACATATCTCTCTCCAACAGTCTCCACATACTCTAGGTTGGGGAGAGAGGTGAGTAGGGAGTGTAAGTGATGACTAGGAGTAGTAGAGTTAGTTTCTTGTGAGTCCTAGAGGGGACTTCTGGCCCTCAATTGTCTGTAGGTTCTTTAAAATAGTAGGATATCCTGGGTATTTTACTCCAACTTAGGATGCAACTTACAGAGTTGCCATATAAAAAAAATGTGCAGTGAAATTTGAATTTTAGATCCACCAGGGGCAATTTTTGAAAGAAATATGTCTCAAATATTGCATGGAACATTCTTATACTAAAGAATTTATACCTAGTTTATCTGAAATTCAAATAAATAAAATTAAATTCAAACTAATTCAAATTAAATATTGGGTATCCTGTATTTTCATTTTACGTCTAGCAACCCTACATGTAAACTGACATTCTTGGGAAGCAGGAAAATTTCTCTGTTTATTTAATTACACTCCTAGGTGCCAGGCCCTATGTATGCGAGGTATTTTACACAGATTATGTGTTATTTTACCAGGTGGATATTATTCACTTTTTAATATAAGGATAATATTGAATGTCAGAGAATGGTGAAATGATAAGATCACTCACAAACACACAACTGCTTAGAGCCAGAGGGAGGCCTGTGGCTGGCTATAGCCCCTAATCTTTATCTACACTTTATCACAGTTCACTGCTAGTTTTTCCTTCCTACCTGTAGCCCCACTGGCCATTTTTCTCCTCCTTGGTTCCATTTTGCTCCCCCCATGCATCAGGGCTGGAATATATTCAAACTTCCTCCCAGGAATTGACCCTAATTAAGTGCAAGGGGATAATATTTATTGTTTACTGGACACAGTATTGTTGTGAGTTTTTGTCCTGGTGAATTGATCGGCCTTGAAGCCCTCCTCTACTTCTTTTTTTTTTTCTCTGGAGCATAAAACCAGCGTGATGCCAGCTGTATGCTGTTTTCTGTCTTCTGAGTCCCAGTCACTGTACTCTCCAGGGCAAAGGTGTTGGGAAGGAAAAGTGCTCTCAGAAAACTGAAGAGGATGCTTGGCCTCCACATCTGAAAAGGCCTTTGGGTTCTTCTGCTTTTCTTCTTGCTCAGCATCCCTGCCACCATTGTGCTGCCACCTCAACTTGGGAAGGAGGGAGCACTCTGGCACTCACCTTTATCTCAGAGCTCATTGATTGACCCCTTGGTCTCTACATCCCAGCTTCTGTAGCATTTCTATGATGGTTCCCCTCCCTTGCTTTCTTTACTGCTCAACCTTGCTGCTTACCAGAGGTACTTCTTGAGGAGGACTGGGGAAGTGCTCAGGACTTGGAACCTGCCATGTGATCAGCGAGGAAATGCCATAAAGGCTATGTTAACCAGTTTGATGAAAATATTTCAAATTGTATATGAAAACACCACATTGTACCCCACGATTGCATTAATGTACACAGCTATCATTTAATAAAGAAAAAAAAAGAATTCAGCACATGAATATACCTGAAGTGGTTAAAAGAGAAATTAAAATAATCTAGTAAGGAAACGTGCAAGAAGAATGTAAGTAAAAGAGCAAATGAGCAAGAAAGAAGGGAGATTTACAGCACAATTTAGTAGTCAGATCTACTGAAGATTTACTTCTATTACCTATTTTAAGCCAGTGTCTGAACATAATTGGACATGTGCTATGCAGTAATTTATTGGCATTCTCACCAATTTTTCTTAAGTTGTCTGCAGTTTAGTGGAAAAACTTGCAGTCTTCTGGTGAGTATGGGATGGGTCACTGCTTCCAAGTATACTCAGAGGTTGGTTATTGATTAACACATTATTTATGAGACCATTTTTTAAAGGAGGCATGAAAATATATTGCAGCATGGTTTACAATACCTTATAATATGCTTTATACAGTAACGATGCTTAGTTCTAACCCACTATCAGGAAGACATGTGATTTGTCTCGAATCTTTGGCAACCTTTGAGAAGCAATTTAAAGTAGTAATAAAAAGTCTTTTATTTTTAAATTTTGGAGTTAGACCAAGGAGGTGCTAGCATGTCATACCACCTCTGTGACATTGGCCAAATCACTCTTCTTAAAATTGATTTCCTCATTAATAAAATGTAGATAATAAGTTTCTAAGTTGTCGGCTCGGCACCTGTGGCTCAAGCGGCTAAGGCGCCAGCCACATACACCTAAGGTGGCCGGTTCAAATCCTCAGCCCGGGCCCGCCAAACAACAATGATGGCTGCAACCAAAAAATGGCCGGGCGTTGTGGCGGGTGCCTGTAGTCCCAGCTACTTGGGAGGCTGAGATAGGAGACTCGCTTGAGCCCAGGAGTTGGAGGTTGCTATGAACTGTGATGCCATGGCACTCTACCCAGGGGGATAGCTTGAGGCTCTGTCTCCAAAAAAAAAAAAAGTTTCTAAGTTGTGAAAATTAAATGAGATGGTACATACACAGCATTTAATGCAGGGACTTGCACACTGAAATAATTCATTGCTAGAGTATCATCATCATTGCCATTGTAATTATTGTGACTAATGGGAAATTTGGGCTTTGAGTAATTTGGATATGTCCTTCCTAATAAGAGAATACGATGCAAATCTATCTCATTGTTATTGTTCAGGATAACACTAGCACACTAGTATGCTATGAAAACTACTTCAAATTTTATTTCTAAACTCATACAGAGTACAAGTCACTGAAGTTAAGTATTCATTCACGAAAGGAGAAGTTGATTGCTAGTGAAGACATTTGCATATTCATCCTAGTTTGTTGCCCACTGCATCGTAACTTGGTAAAGAAAGGCATTTCATCTTCCCACAAAATTTTTAAAATAAAATGAAAATAAAGTTGTTCCATAAAATGAAACAATTGGAGGGAATAATTTCAGACATTTACTCTAAAAGTTTTATTTTAGGTAGGGTTATCTGTATTTAGGACAAACAGCTAGAGGGCACTTTCTTCAGTTGGGAATAGTGAACATGGAGATAAAACTCCTCTGTTTATTTCAAATAAACAAATGTATAGCCAAAAAAAAAAAATCTTCTCTGTTTATTTCATTAACAGTTTCAAATTCAGTATCTGAAGACAGGGTAAGAGAAAAAGGCTAAAAGAAGGATTTCTTAGTTTATACTTTTAAGGAAAAATAATTTCCCTTATATAAATTTTCCTTATTATTAAAGTTACATATGTACATTACATAAACCTCATAAAACATAGAAACCGATCAAGAAAAAGTGAAAATCACCAGTTATCCAATCTTCCTCTTTAAATTCCCTCCCTACTCCCTTGGGATAAGGCCTGGACTTCTTAGAATTTTAAATACACACAAAATACATCAAAACATAGTTATGGAGAATAAGGCTGCATGGTTCTATCATCTTCACAGCTGCATGATATTCTCTTGTAAAAACAAATCAATTTATTTGCCAAATTTGAAACAATGAACATTTACTATTGCTCACAATAACTCATCATTACAGGTTACATTCTTTTGAATATTTGTTGCTTATTTATGTTAGTGTGTCTGTCTGATAAATATGTAGAGGTTGCATTTCCACTTAAAATCATATACACATTTCAATTTTTATATGTATTTCTAGATTCCCCCTGTCCACCAGAAAGCTTGAATATATGCATATAAATATATATATACTCCAGTCTATGTATTAAAGTATCTATTTTTGCATACTTAACATTGGATATTATCATTCTTCTAAATATGAGCCAAGATGGTAGATACATGAAAAAACATGCTGGGATAGGTGGAGGGAGGGTGATTGGAGGGATCCCTTCTATGGTTTATCTTACAAGGGTACAAGTGAATCCTAAGAGTAGAATATAATTGTCTTAACACAATAAGAAAATGCCATAAAGGCTATGTTAACCAGTTTGATGAAAATATTTCAAATTGTATATGAAAACACCACATTGTACCCCATGATTGCATTAATGTACACAGTTATCATTTAATAAAAAAAATTTAAAAAAGAAACATGCTATCTTATTGGTCTTCTAATTTTTATTTATTTATTCATTATTATGAATAAAATAGGATATATCTTAGTGTGTTTATAGGCTGTAGTGGGGTATTTGTTTCTTTTAAGAGTTCACATTTTCATAAGTGTATTAACTATTGGTTTATTGTATATACTAAAAATATCTTTTCTTAGTTTTCTTTTAATTGTTTAAAGAATTTAGGTGATGTTTAGGGATTTTACATAGAAAATATAGTAACTTCTTTTAAGGCATATGACTTTGATGTCCTGTTTAGAAAGGCCTTCCCCAGAAAAAGATCATAAATTTATCCATCAAAATTTCACTATGCAATTTATTATGTTTAAATCTTTAATCCATTTGAAATTTATTGTGGTTTCTATAAATGCTTTGCGGCTAGACTCCTTGGGTTCTAAAGTTACACTTGTTGGTGGGGACTTAAATCAATTAAAAAACAATAATAAAATGCAGCCAGTAACATTTCAAACGCACACCTGACAGCCAGCACAAGTCCTTGCTCCCTCCTGGATGGTCGCTTCATATCACAAGGGGGAGCCTTTGTGCTTTAGTAAATACATCTCCTGCCTCTCAGGCCACTCCTTTCATTTGTAGCTTTTTGTCCAAAGTCAATTTGTTTCTCTGGATCACTCAAAAGCAGTTTTTTGAGGTGGTCACACACGAAGTCTGAACAAATAGAGCAACACAAAATAAAAATCCTGCATACTGTTAAATCTATCTTGAAATTTTTTTCCCTGTGCATAGGAAGGAGATTTAAGATTTCTTTCTTATTCTCTCATTTCCCAAACAATTTCTGTAAATACCCTTCCTTAATAATGGAATTCAGATCCATGTTTTTCTGCAGTCGTGATACAAGACAGTATGTGTCAAAGGTAACATAACGGATACTAGCAAGGATTTCTCTGCATTTTGCATTTATTTATCAATTGGTCAAATTGGCAAATTCAACACATTTGAATTTATGCCCCATCTCTTTGTACTGTCCCTTTGCAGAGCTTAGTTACCTATATGTTTTAGTCTATAAGGTGAACAGAGAATGTAATCCTATTTTTGGCCAATCATCAGCCAATTGATACTCCTGTAATTTCTTTCCTCTGTACAATTCAGCTATATAATTGTATCTTGAGTGGAGGCCACTTACACAGTGCCTGTCATTTGTACTTAACCCTGTAGAACATGCCGCGAGAAATGGGTGCTGTCAAACATTCTTTTTCCCTGGCTGTAAAGCATATGCATTTATGAATTTTGGATGACAGACAGTGTAAATGTGAAGTCCTCTTAAGAAAGGGTAAAAAGGCTCCCAGTTACTCTTAGAGCACACATCCAAGGCTAAACATATGGCCTTGTCATCACAATTTCCCACATTCCCTTTCTTGTGGTTTTAACCTTCTACTTTATTTATTACCAGAAGGCCTTATCTTTCTAGCCTGCTGCTGCAGACTGCTAGGCCAGGATGTAGTGAAAGCATAAAGTAATGAAACAGGGACGATCGTAAAATAGAAAGGAAATGGCCACAGCCTCTGTGTGTGGTACAGCTGTCCAGGCTTTGTAACCTGAGCCAAACCCAGCTAAGGAAACAGAATGTTGCGCAGTGCTGATCATGCTTCCGGTCCTGTTACATTTGGTATCACTAGAAGACCTTAGACTCTGTGAATGTCAGGTCTTTTTACAAACTTCCAGGAAAAGTGTCAGCCACAGAAGAAGGGAAAGCAGACAGCTAGAGGACCTTAAATGCTAAGATGCCATTTAAAGGGCAAACTGCATATCAAGTGAAGAAATGTCACGCTGATGAAATATTTGAGGGGCTCAAGGTAGAGGACAATGAATGGGAAAAGCAATGAGTGCTGTCCGACAATAAGGTGTTTGATGATTTTTTTCTTCCCTGTGCAGCCCTAGGGAAGTTATCAGACCAGAGCCGCATCCCCCGATGAGTGACTGGCAACAGTTGACTGCCGCAAGTTGGATGACAGTTGAGTTTAGAACTTTCCAAAGCCAAACCCTATGGGTTGTAGTCAGTGCCAGGGCTCCTCAGGGGGATCTGTGTCTGTCCATTCCTTTTCCCCCAGCAGAGCAGAAGGGGATGTGAGAAAAAAGAATTTGACTCATAGGCCCAGATGCTGTGTACAACTGTCTCCAGAAAAATCATATCTTTATCAGGCAGCCTTAAGATTCTATAACAATAAGAGATTTTTGATTCTCAAGTTGAAAAAAAATTTATATGACTACATACATGTTTGTAAAGAGTAAATAACTGATAACTCTTTTTTTAAATTAAATCATAGCTATGTATATTAATACTATCATGGGGTATAGTGTGCTGGTTTTATATACAATTTGAAATATTTTCATCAAACTGCTTAACATAGCCTTCATGTCATTTTCTTAGTTATTGTGTTGAGACATTTATATTCTATGTTTAGAAAAATTCATATGTACCCTTATAACATGAACCATAGATGTGATCCCACCAATCACCCTCCCTCCACCCATTCTCCCCCTTCCCCTCCCCTTCCTCTCTCCTTTCCCCATCTTGGGCTAAAGTTGGGTTATAGCTTTCCTATGAAAGCTATAAATTAGTTTCATAGTAGGGCTGAGTACATTGGATACTTTTTCTTACATTCTTGAGATACTTTGCTAAGAAGAATATTTTCCAGCTCCTTAACACAATTGATATGAGTGTGTCAACTGATACTATCATTTTGGAGGGCAATTTGCCAACATCTGTTATAATTTGAAATGAATGAAACACTGTGAACTTGCATTCTACACTTACAAATCTATTGTATAGAAACACTAGTATTGATACGGGAAAAGTGGCACCCCAGCCAGCTCAGCCGAGTAGGGCCTGGGGAGGGGACCTGCCACCTTGTCTTGGTGACAGCAGCCGGCAAAAAAACCCAGCAGGCTGGAGCAAGCAGGGGAGCTTTCTTCCCCCAGAGGTTCCAGTAGAGCTGCACTGGAGGACCTGCCAATCAAAGGAAAACACTGGTGCCCATCCCTGATTGGTCCATTTTCAATCCTGCTCCTGATTGGTCCATTTTATAGACCAATCACAGCTAAGCTATTACACCTATATAAGACCCCTGAGCAGAGCGCCGGGGGCAGATCGCAGACCTTAGAGGAAGATAGAGCAGAAGAACAAGACCAGCAGACCATCTAGGAAGAAGGAGCCAGAGCTGTGGGACTTCTACTGCTGATCCTGCTCTACAAAGAGTCTTTACCCTTTGCTGATCTTGCCCTGCAAAGAGGCTTGGTCCTTTGTAAGAGCTATAGCTGTAACACTTCCACTGCTGATCCTGCCCTACAAAGAGGCTTGGTCCTTTGCAAGAGCTGTAACACTTCCACTGCTGATCCTGCCCTGCAAAGAGGCTTGGTCCTTTGTAAGAGCTGTAGCACATCTATCCTGCTCTACAAAGAGGCTTGGCTCTTTGTAAGAGTTGTTTTCACAAGAGTTGTAACACTTGCATCCTGCCCTGCAAGGAGGTTTGG
>CAUYQV010068693.1:0-18795 GCA_963574575.1 Galagoides demidoff | reverse complement strand
TCTTTGTCTTTCTTAACTTTAGTTGCTTTAAATCTGCTTGTATCTGAAAGTAAGATTGCAACCCCTCCTTTCTTCTGATTTCCATTTGCTTGAAATACTGATTTTTATCCCTTAACCCTGAGTCTTGATTTGTCCTTCAAGGCTAGGTATGCCTCCTAGGGACAGTATATGGATGGCTAATGCTTTTTTATCCAATTACTCAGCCTGTACCTCTTCAGTTATGCATTCAATCCATTGACATTTGAGAGAATTGATAAGTGTGATGGAGTTCTATTCATTTTATTTTGTGAAAGTCCATTGTGTTATTTTACTCTTTGCACCATTGTGAAAGCTAAGTTTTGATCTTTATCTTCCGTATGTTTACTTTGTTTATGGTCCATTGTGATGGTCAGTATTGAGAATAGGTCTAAGTATTTCCTGTAGAGCTGGTCTTGTGTGGCAAGTTCCCTCAATGTTTGTAAATCCTTGAGGGATTTGATAACTTCATCATATTTGAAGCTTAGTTTAGCAGGATATGGAATTCTGGGCTGAAAATTGTGTTGTTTAAGAATGTTGAAGGTGGATAACCATGATTTTCTGTCTTAGAAAGTTTCAGTTGAAAAGTCTGCGGTCATCCTTATGCCTCTGCTTCTGTAGGTCAGTTGACACTCTTAACTGCTTGCAGAATTTTTTCCTTCATCTTGACTTTGGATAGTTCCATACAATGTGTCTTATAGAAGCTCGGTTTGAATTGAGATGATCTAGGGTTTGATATCCATCTGAAAGAAGTGTGTTGGGGTCTTTAGTAAAATTTGGGAAGTTTTCACTTATGATAGTCTCTAGTATGGCTTTCATTCCTTTGGGACAATCTCCTTCCCCTTCAGGGATTCCTATTATTAACACATTTGAATGCTTCATGGAGTCTTGTAGTTCAGTTCTGCATTCTCTCTCTTCTTTTCTGCCTCTTTAACTACCTGGGTTAACTCTAAAACTTTATCTTCTAGCTCTGAGGTTCTTTCTTCTCCATAGTCTTACCTATTTTTGATACTTTCCACTGCATCTTTACGTTACCTGATTGTATCCTTCATTTCCTTATGCTCCACCATATCCTTTCTATATTTTGCATATCTCTCATCAGACTTTTGGTTCTGTCTTTCCATTTTCTCATCTATTCCTTTTATTGTCTTTATCACTCATGTTTTAAATTCCCTTTCTGTCAAATTCATTAATTATTTATAGGTAGAGTCTTCTGCAATAACTGCCTCACAATTCTCTGGGGGCAGTTCCTCTGTGTTGGTTTTTTGTGTTGCCCCAATTTTTCTGTTGGTTGAGCCTCATGTGTTCTTTTTGTTGTTGTTGTTCACCTCTTTATCTTCCTTTTTCCTTCTCATTTCTTCCTTTGTTTCAAATTATTGTGTTTCAGAGCTTAGGTCTTGAAGGGGTCTTAGCCTGTATAAAGCCAAACTCTTCCTTATGGCCAGAAAAAACAGGAGTCCTTGTTCTTGATGACAATATGTTGCAATCTGTTGCCAGGACACCAAGTGGTGCCGTGTTTTTTTTAGGAGACAGAGAACATAACCAGCAACCTCTATCTTCTTATTCCTAACTTAGTTGACTTTGATAACAACCTGATTATTTCCTCAAGATTCAGATCCTGCCGGGTTGGGATCTCAAAGCTAACAAGAATACTTCCATGGCAGGTCTCACAGTGCCTCCTGACTGCAGTTCCCATGGGGTGCAGGAGTCCCTCAGCCTGTCCCGAGAGTGGAGATCTAATCCTAGCAGGCAGAACTAAGATGTCCATGCTGTAGGCCCCTGCTAAAACCTTCTCTTGACTTTCACACAATAGCAGACCCCTGGCTGCTGAGACCTTCTCAGGATGCCTGCCTTACCAGCCACCAAACCTACGGAAAATCCACTCCAACTGGCATTTAAATCCAGTTGCTGTATACTGTTCCAGTCTGCCCACTCTTCCAACCTTTCCCCCAACAACTGAAAACTCTGGAAAGGCTTCCTCCCATCCTGGACCTCTGTGTGCAGCCAGCTGATCACAGCTGGTCTCAATCACTTGCCTAATTAATCAGATTTCCACTGCTCTGGATCACATGCTGTATCCAGCTCACCACCTCCTCACTATGCTCCCTAGCTATGATTCTGACTAAGGTTCCCACACCAGGTATGGGGACCTCTTTTCCCCAGTCATTCAGGACAGCTTAGCTGAATAATTCTGGTCTGCCATCTTGCTTCACCCACCAATACATGTTTATATATGTATATATGTATTATATATATATATATACACAAACAGGTATATAATCTGAGGAGTATATACAATTATTCTTTATAAGATTATATACAATTGTCATTTTAATATGCAATCTTCCCTATGATCTCCCTAATTGATACCTCCTATTCTCCACACTTACCTCATCAAATCATAAATTGAAAGCATCATGAAATAAAAATGTGCTGAATGGAGATTAGGTATATATAATATTACTAACATTTCTTCTTGACTTAAATTTCAAAGTCCTTTTAAAGTACATTATTCAATGACACATTATATATCCTATTAAGGTATCTTCTCTAAATGGAAAAATTTCTCCCTCCCTCCCTTCACTCATTCCTTTTTTCTTCCTTCCTCTTTTTTTTTATTCCTTTCTTATTAACAGAATAAAAAAGACAACATGGAAATACAAAGCTGACTAAGAGATGCTTTTGTTACTGAAAAACATGTGTATATTACAAGATGGAATTAATACCAGATTTAGGTGAAGACACTAAAATTGCATTTGGGTTACTCCAAAGGCACTAAAGATCCTAGGAACCTTTATTATTATTAAACATGGCCCTTAACATGTCAATGCTTATTAAAAGCAGTGTAGCCTTATATAAAAACATTGAACTATTATAATTAATAAAATTGAAATGTAGCTGTGTTTCTAAAAAAATCTATAGAATTATGTTGTTTGCTTATTTTAATAAGATTTTTTAAATAAAATAGTAAAATTGTAAAAATGCTGTAAGTTTTTAAAATATATCTGAACAAAAGATGGGAAGTATAGGGTGAATCAAAATAAAAATAAGTACTAGAGTATAGAGGGGAATGAAAATGAGCACAAAGTAATAAAATAGAAAAATTTGTCAAGAAGTGTCTCCAAATTTGTCAGTTACCTTTTTTAAAAAATCCCAAAGGAAAATCACCTTAGAATCTGTCAGTATTAACTGTGTTGCACCACAGAGCATTGCATTCTCCAAAATAGTCTCCAAACCTCCCTTTTCAAGTTTAGCATAATTTGTAATATGAATTTTTATGTCTGTCAATGAAAAATGAACACCAGGGCAATTCACAGGAATTTTCTAATTGTATTTCTCCCCTTAGAAATCAATCTTCCACCATGGTTTGGGAAAAAAATTTTTTTCTATAGTTATAAGTCTATTTTCTTTATATTCTTCACTTTAGTTCAAAGTCCTATAAGAAGCTCAATGTTGAGAGCTTATTACATTATTAAACATGTTATTTAACAGGTTAAATAATCACTCCTTGCTTATGATATGATCTTATACCTAGAAAACCACAAATGTTCAATCAAGGGACTCCTGGAATTGTAGAGAAATAAAGCAATTTCTCAGTATATAAAATCAATGTACACAAATCAGAGGCCTTATATATGGCAACAATAGTCAAGCTGAGAAGCAAATAAAGGACACAATTACTTTCACAGTACCATCAAAGTAAATGAAATACCTTGGATATATTTAATTAAGCATGTGAAGGATCTCTATGGAGAGAAATGTGAAACACTGAAAAAACAAATTGCAAGGGATGGAAGAACATGCCATGCTCATGGCTGTGAAGAATCGACATTGTTAAATGTCTATACTACCCACAGATTCAGTGCAATCCCCATTAAAATACCAATATCATATTTTTCACATGTTTAAAAAATAGTTCTATAGAGTTGGTAAAAAACCCAAATAGCCACTGCAATTCTCAGAAATAAGAACTAATCTGGAGCCAACAATTTACCAGACTTCAGGCTATGCTATAAGTCCATAGTGATGAAACCAGCATGATACTTGCATAAAAACAGAGACATAGTCCTATCAAGCAGAATAATCTAGAGATGAAACAAACCTCATATTGCCATCTGATCTTTAAAAACGCAAACTAAAGCATACACTTGAGAAAAGAATCCTTATTCAGAAAATGGTGCTGAAGATAACTGGTTAGCCACATGTAAAAGAATGAAACAGGACCCATACCTCTCACCACTCACAAAATTAACTCTTGGTGGATAAAATATTCAAACCTAAGACATGAAACTATAAAAATTCTAGAAGAAAATGTGAGAAAATCTCTTAATGATATCAGTCTAGGGAAAGAATTTCCAAAGAAATCCCCCCTTCAAGAAATCTCAGCAACAACAAAAGTAAATAAAGGGTACTTGATCAAGTTAAAAAGTTTCTGCACACCTACAGATAGAATTAACAAAGCAAAGAGGTAACTTCCAGAATGGGATAAGATGTTTGCATGCTACACATCCAACAAAGATCTAATAACCAGAATCTACAAAGAACTCTTGCAGATCAACATGAAAAGATCAAACAACACCACTCAAACCAGGAAGGAGACATGAAAAGAAGCCTTCCTTAAGATGGCAGACTAATGGACAACATACACATGAAAAACTATTCATTGTCCCTAATCATCAGAGAACTGCAAATCAAAATCACAAGAAATATCACTTGACCCCAGTGAGAATGTGTCCCAAAGTAACAGATGCTGGGTAGATGCAGAGAGAAAGGAACATTTATACACAGTTGGTGGAATTGCAAACTACAATAACCTCTATGGAAAATAGGATAAAGATTTGTCAAAAAACTAAAATAGATTTACTGTTTGATCCTACAGCCTCACTGCTAGGTATTTGCCCAAAAGAAAAAAGGACAATTTATCATATAGATATTTGCATTTAAATGTTTATAACAGCACAATTCACAATGGCAAAGATGTGGAACCAACCCAAATGCCCTTCGACACATAAATGGATTAATATATTGTATCATATATATCGCATGGGATATTATTTAGCTATAACAAAAAGTGGAGATTTTAATATGTTTTGTAACAACATGAATGGAATTAGAGACCATTCTCCTAAACAAAATATCAGAAGAATGGAAAAACAAACACTACATGTACTCAGTACTAAATTGAAACTACTAGATTGAGACCTTCATGCTTATGTGATAGGAAAAAAAAATCAATGAAGCTCAAGTTTACAGTAGGGGAGAGGAAATGGTTAAGTTCCTTCTGAACAGGTACATTGTACAGTTATTTATATACTTCCTGGGTGAAGGACACATCTATGAAATGGACTTTAGCCCTCCAAAAGCAAACTATGTCACCTAAATTGTATGTACTACTATATTATTCTAAAATAAAAGAAACAACAACAACAAAAACAAACAATAGAAGAGCCATAGCTCCAAAAGAACATAAAAGTTACAATCATTCATATACAATATCCCCCAAATCAGCATGTTCTGTGATACTCAATTAAAAATTTATTAAAAGAATTTTAAAAGTGATAAAAATTGGTAAAAACAAGAGACTTAAAAAAGATTGGACTTTGGGAAAGACCATATGTGTTCTATGTTTTTTTGCCTATATTTAGTTAAAATGTGTAATAATGAGATGAAGTTTTATTTATTTCAATCTCATCTGAAGTGGTTCAATTTCCTTCTCTCTTTTTAATTTTAACCTTGTCAGTTATTTTGCAAAGGCAAAGTGGATGTAATCTCTGGGGTCCTCTGAACTTAGTCATCTTTGCAAGGACCTGGTTCTCAGGGTCTTTCAGGGAAGGCTAAATTGGACCAGAAGCTTCTGGGCCTGAGGTCAGAAGCAGGAACTTCAGAGCAAGGTAGTGGCAAATAGGTTCTGTATTTAAGATCATGCCTGGAGGCATTTAGACTTTATCTTGGGGGCAAAGACTTCTCCCTTTACAATTCCATGGCCTTTGTCTGTCTGATTTTTTGAATTGCACTATGCTCATTCCAACTGTATGTAGTTACCACCTCTGGATTACTCTTTTCACTGTCTATCCTCTTTCTGTTCAATTTCTTATTTTTGTTTGTCTTCCAAATTAGATAATGCCATCTATTCATATTATAGAGTTATACCTACTTTCACATCCTAAAATTTACAACACAGGTGGATTGCTGGACTGACACATATCTCCAATCCAAAAGTATATATTCTTGTGAGAGGTAAAATGTTTGCTTTGTTCTCAATTGTATCCTTCACATATTGCATGTAGAAATTCTCTAGCATATGAGACATTCAGTCGATATTTGTTGAAAGGATGAATGAAACCACTCTAGTGGTTAGAACATTTAGAGCGAAGTACTGAAGACTGAAGATTTACAAGGATGTGGTAAAGCAGAAAACCAGAAAGGAATAGGGATAAAATGGCTTTTTGTTATTTCCCATCTTTAGTTTGAGAGTCCATCTCAATTGCACAATCTCAACTGTAAGAGAATGGTATATAAATTCAGTCTAAAGTATATTATAAGACAATTGATCAAAAAAAGCATTTTGAAGTGTGGTTAAAGAAATCCAAGGGTAAGCTCAGTGCCTGTTGTACAGTGGTTGCAGCGCCAGCTACATGCACCTAGGCTGGTGGGTTTGATCTGGGCCCAGGCCAGCTAAACAACAATGACAACTGTAGCCAAAAAATATCTGGGTGTTGTGGCAGGCCCTGTAGTTCCAGTTACTTGGGAGGCTGAAGCAAGAGAATTGCTTAAGCCCAAGAATTGGAGGTTGCTGTGAGATGTGCCTCTACCGAGGGCAACATAGTGAGACTCTGTCTCCAGGAAAAAAAAAAAAAGAGAGAGAAATCCAAGGCTAATGATTATTCAAGGTTTAGGATATTTAGGGGGATCTAAATATTGCCATTTTAAGAATGCTTCCTTTAGATGCGTCTCGGTTTTCTTTAAAACTTAGGAAATCAAGACTGATACACAGGATCTTCTTGGTTTTATTAAAACTTCTTTCTTGGTTTTATTTAAGACTTAGGAAATCAAGACTGATACACAGTAGGATCTTCTTCTTTCTTGAAGATAACCAATTAAAATAAACTCATCAAAAATTTTAAAACCTTGCTGATACTGATGATTTCTGTATCTGAGATAGTGATTATATCTGTATCTGAGAGTAGTAAACAGGTTGTGTGTAGGATTCTTAGGGATCTGGCTCCCTTTCTGTCCCTCTGTGTATATATTGTATCTGTATCTATCTAATATCTCTAACTGGTTGTATCTCTGTGTCTATATCATTTGTGTTAATGAAAGGAGACAGTTATGGGACTGTGTTTATTCCACAATGGGCCGGTAAGAAGAAATCTGATTGATCATAGCATGTGAATGAGTGGATTGCGTAATTGTCACAATAATCCTTGAATTAATCCACAAATAAATGTACATTTTTTTTAAGTTACTTGATAGGAAGGATTCATTCTGAATAGGTCTTGACAATTTGTTGCAGGATGATGAGGCCCAGTGGAGAGAAATAGCACCCTAACACTGTGTTTAAACGAGAAAGGGCTTTATTTCAGCTGGTGGACTAGTGGTAGACCCAGAGTCCCAAAGCTCTGCACTCCCTGACTGGCTGGGTCTTCTCCTTTTTATCTCCAGTCAAAAAGTTCTGGTGCACAGGTACCTTTCTCATTGGTCAGATTGAATCAAGTTGGAGAGGCTGGCTCCAGCTTTTATAGAACCCTGGGCTGAGTTAGTTTCCAGGTCCCAGGAAGTTAAGTTTCTACAAATTACCAAGAGCTCAGTCACCACAGGGAGGACCTCACAGGTGTATCCTTGGGGTCTCCTTCAGGAAATGTCTGTTCTCAGACTTTACTTTTTCCGGGTATCCTCTCTCAAATTCACAGTTTTAAATGCCAATTTCCAGAAACACTACAATTACCATTTTCATCCCTTGTCAGCAGCTACATGGATAGTTGTGGAAAATTTTCTGATCTTATTGCTTGAGGACTGCAAACAATAGGGTTTTGCAATAGTTAGATATCCACTACAAAAGCGGTTCTCAACCTGTGGGTCATGACCCCTTTGGAACAATGAAAATACATCCTGCATATCAAATATTTACATTACGATTCATAACGGTAGCAAAATTACAGTTATGAAGTAGCAACAAAAATAATTTTATGGTTGGGGGTCACACAACATGAGGAACTGTATTAAAAGGTCACAGCATTAGGAGGCGTTAGGAAGGCTGAGAACCATTGCACTACAAATCATTGTGCAGTCTGACCCTCAGGTACTCTTGCCTGTGTCTTAGGATGATGAAAACTAATGGAAACATATAATAAAAAGGCTTATAATAGTGAAAGCATAAGCCATCTGCATACTTATGGTGGCAACTTTATTGGAGTGATAATGTTTCCAAAACATTTCTGTGTATGTCTGTGGGGGTGTTTTTTGGAAAAGATTAGCATGTGAATTGGTAGACTGAGTAAAGACTTACCTATGCAAATGAGCATTATACAATCTATTAAGGGCTACACTATGACAAAAGTCAGAGGAAGGTCAAATTTGCTTACTGTTTGAGCTAAGGTGGCTTCAGTACTCTTGACTGTCAGGTCTTTGAGTTAAATTACACCACCAGTTTTCCTGTTTGTCCAGCTTGCAAAAGGCAGTTAGTGGGACTTCTCAGCCTCTGTCATTGTGTGAGTCAATTTTTATAACAAATGCCTCTCACTCTCCCTCCCTCTTCTGTCTTTCTCTCTGGCATCAGCAGCTGCAGGAGCCATCCCAGAGCAAGCAGAACAGAAATAGAAGAAAATAGCAGAAGTTTGTCAAGGAAATAAGTTTCTTTTTCAGATGGCATTTTCATTTAAAGGATATATAGCAGTTTGGAGGACTAAGGCTGACATTCCAGGATCACTGGTTAAAAGGAATCTATGACACACTGGTTGTTAAATATTTTGAGTATTACAGTTAGCATATAGAATATATATACATATATATATATATAATTTTATGAATTGATCAAGTTATAAATAATGATGATCAAGAAAAGTTTAAAGATAAGAAATAAATATGGAGATATGGACAGTTGCTACTACAATACAAAGTTGTAGTGGAAATCCAGAACATTTTAAGAAAAGTTGGTAAACTGAATAAAGAGCGCATTCTGATAAAGGGTGAAAGGAATTCATAGGTTCTGTTAGTTAGAAAGTCATTGGTGATGTTTGCCAAATAAAAACTTAAAAGGTTTCTAATGTCTTTAACTCTCAGAATCGATTTTAGATTTATGGGTTCATCATATCAGGCAAGATAACCCTTTAGAAGAGCAACGTCTATGTAGTGTATAACCTCTTTAAAGCATAGCCAAGTAGGTCTTCTGGTATATATCATTGATTATACATTTTATATTATGCTTAAGCAGTCCACAATTTTGATATGCCGAATTTATACATCTGCTACCATCTCTGCGCTCTTCTTTTATTTTATTGTATGGACATCTTTCATAACTCTCAGAAATTACCACTCGTTTTTTTCTTCAAGTTCCTATATTCTTGCTTCATTCACAATTATGTAAACATGTTTTGAGTATATTTTCTTACATGATAGGCTCTATTAACAGCTTTTAAGCTACTTAGAGATGGAAAATAATATTATTCAAACTAGTGTCTCCAAATTCTAACAAACAAACTAGCATGTGGCACACATTATGAGTGAGTACTTATTAAAGAACTAAAAGAGTTGCATTGCTGTCATATGGCGAAGAGATACAGCAGAGCCATGTTGTCATTCATCAGTATCCATCAATATCCATTCTTCCCTTATTCCATGGCAACAGGGCTTTAGGAAAATCCTTGACTGTTGCTAAGAATATGTTTCCCATGAGCTCTTATAGCTAGAGTTAGCCGTGTGGAGGGCTCAGTACTCCTGCCTCATTCCTGGTCAAGGAAATTTCTGCCTTTGACATTCTAATCTCATCTTGCTCTTACCGGGAACCCTTACCTGGTCATGAGTCATCTTCAACCCGAATAAATGATACTCAGTAGCAAGCAACAAAAAGGCAGGAAACTAAGTTTTTGATGATCATTGGGAGAGAGGTGCACTCTCTCCAACCCCTAATCTTCACTTACATTCTTAGATGTAAGGAAAAGTAAATATCTTTTCTCTCTTAGACAGTGCATTTTGTGTCCCTTTGTTACAATAAATTAGCGTTTATGCTAATTACTAATAAACACATGCTAAAAAAGTGCACAAAGTACTTTAGTACAAAAGACATAAACATGATAATAAGATGTTCTAAGATCTTTTTAAATGCATAGTTGAGCTAGTGTATGATCAGTACACATGAGTAAACTGAGAAGTAAAGCTTCCTTAAGGATATTTGTGTACCCCTGATAGCTTAGAACTTTGGTGCATAGGGATCATACTCATACTTATGACCTAAGAGACAGGTCATATCAGGCAAGAATTCAGAATTCAAATAGCTAAGACCCTACTGAAAGGTGAAGTAGATAAAAAGGAAAATTGCTCCAAAGAAGAAAAACATATACTTTTCTCTCTCTCTTAGTCTAGGTTCCGGGCTTATGAGATAAAATCAAGACACCTCTCCCCCAATTTTGAACTATTAAAATAGTGTGTATTGTATTTAAATAGTGTATTATATGGAAATTTTCACTATTGGAAAGACCTAAAAATCTCAAACTGAAATGTAATTTAAATTAATCAAATTGATCTGAGGTTGATACATGCTCACATACACATACCTGGAAAGAGAAATATCCATTCTCTCAGAAGGAATCACATGAAAACTGGGCTTCAGAGAAGTGCTACAGGTAAATGTTCAGTGACTGTGAACTCAGTATAAGGAATCAGAATACACGTAAGGAAAGAACACAAAAGTAGAATTAGACTAACAAATACCACATACACTGTATCATATATAGAATGCAAACTACTCATGTTTAATGAATTTGAAAATTACCACTGAAATTAGACAATTAGTACATTGGTAAATAGCAAGTTAGATACATTTTAAGAATGAATTAAAACATAGATTCATTCAGAATGCAGATAATAGGGGAAAAAAGATAAGTGAAAGGTTAAGCATAGGAAGAAGAGTGGGAGATGTCTAAAATGTATTTAAATGAACTCCAGGAGAAATAAATAAGACATTACAGAAGAAGCAATATTTGAAATAATGATCGAAAGTGTTTAAGAATTGATGAAAGACACCTAGCCTCAGATTTACAGTGAGTAAAAACAAATATAGATTAATCAGACTGAAACCATAAAGTCTAGAAAAGAAAACGACCAAAAAGAGAAACATATATTTTATCCATATAGAAATGATAGATAAGTCTCTATGTCAACAATTTAAGCTAGAAAATGGTGAAACAAATACATTCAAGGTGTTAAGAACAATAATTGTCAATTTATAATTTTTTCTTCTGGATTAATATTCAATAATAAGTATGAAATGAAGAGATAAAAAGTAGTTTCCTATCCACAGATGTAAAGAGTTACTTTGAGAAGAATGAAGGCCATATGTAATAAAAATAAATGACAGGAATAATGTGGAACAATATGATATTGTCTCCCTTTATGTTTTAAAAAAAGATGGTTAAAGGATATTTGACAATGATAATAGCATAATAAAGGGAGGACTATTGGATTTAAAACTTCCAAAGATCATTTTATGATTAGGGTGAAAGAGGAAGATGTGGGAAAAGTTTAGAACTTGTTTTGTTAAATATGTACATTAAAATTCCCAAAGTAGGCTTGGCACCCATAGCACAGTGGTTATGGCACCAGCCACATACTCTGAAGTTGGAGGGTTCAAACCCAGCCCAGGCCTGCTGAACAACAATGACAACTGCAAAAAAAATTAGCCAGCCATTGTGGCAGGAGCCTGTAGTCCCAGTACTTCAGAGGCTGGAGCAAGAGAATCTCTTAAGCCCAGGAGTTTATGGTTGTTGTGAGCTGTGACCCTACAGCACTCTACTGAGAGCAACATGGTAATGTTCTTTCTCAAAAAAAAAAAAAAAAAATTCCCAAAGTAACTTTAAAGTAGTAGAAATAACAGTATAAACTTTTAAAGAAATTCTTGGAAAAATGGCTTGAAGGAAAAGAATTCCACAAGAATGCCAGAAATTTAAAAGAAAAAGAAAGAAAGAAATAGTGGAACAAGGAAATTAATTAAAATAAAATGCTATAAATTATATTATTAATTAAAATAAAATGCTATAAATAAACCCAAATATTCAAGCGATGTAGTCAATTTTAATGAACAAAATTATCTCATTAAATAGACAAAAATTTCATGATTTGGAAAAAATTTCCACATGTCCATGGATACAAAATTATGGAAAAAAGATATATAAGGCTATTGACCAACAAAGCCTAGTATTAATAGCTATATAAATATTACACAAAATAGACTTTGGAAAAAATAAATTTTAGGATAAACGTATTAAATATGGCCAGACATCTTATAAAAAATAAAATGTGATAAATAAATTAGCATACAAAATGATCTTAGTAATTCAGAGAAACACAAATTAAAGCATAATGAAATAAGTGCTCAACAACTCCCAACACTTCAAATCACTCATGCAACAGAACAAGGTCTGATAATACCAATTATTTCTGAGCTGCAGAACAGTAGAATTCTGCTGGGAAAATTGATGGATAGCCCCACAATGGAAAACAACCGACAATTATCTAATAAAGTAGAAAATGAGCATATTGCGTGTCTCGATCTTTTATTTTTATAATCTAGAGCCCTCCAGGCACTTGTGCAATTCAAAACATATAAAGACTACAACCTGTGTTGTTCACAACAGCGACAGATGTCACACACTAGATACCCAAATGTCCATTGACAAGAGAATGAAAAAATACACTATGATTTTGTTCAATAAAAAAAAAAAAATACACTATGATTTTGTTCATAATGTGAAATATTTTGCAGTAGTAAAAATAAATGAAAAGTGAGGTATAGGCATCATTGTGGGTAGTGCAAAAATGTAATTATTAACCTAATTGTAAATTGTGAAGGAATATTATTCCATATGTACAATTTTGATTACTATACATTATATGCTTGTATTAAAATATCACATGAACATATAATACTTAACAACAAATTGAAAAAATAAAAAATTTAAAAGTGAACAATGTATACAAAAGTGTGATAAAATTATGAAGAAAGAGAAAGAATAATAAACAAAAAATTTACATTGATAAGCTCAGAAAAGAAGGGAGGAAGGGGTGGAAATGAAGGCTGGTAAATGGTGAATACAGTAAATTGAGATATAATGTTTATAATGTTCACTTTCTTACATATGGTATTAAACATAAATTTGTTAGTTTTACTCTTTTATGTGTTCAAAGTATTTCATAATAAATATTTTACAAAGAAATTAATACACATGTATAAATGCTGAATAATTAAAAGAATAAACTCCGAGTATTGATGAGGGAATGTGTTTTAAATTCTGACCTTAAGCAAGTTGATACTATGACTCCATTGTGGGCTCTGGGAGAAGAATTTGAGGCAGAAGTTCTTTCTTAGAAGTATCTTTCTGGCCTTGATAGGCAAAATGTTTTCCCAATACAGATTTCTGCTCAATATGATATTCATATATTTTGCTCCAGTGGAATGTTGGGGTTGCCACTTTTCCTAATGCATGATCACGCTTTCCATATTTCCATAATGTTCTCAATCTTGCAAAATTCAGCTAACATCTTATAGATTGAAGAAAACATTAACAAGGCAAACTTGGAGATATAATTTTTGAATATCAAGGGCCGAATTAACATCTTAACAATACAGAGAAATGTAAAACCTGTTTATGAAAACACTGCCTTGGGCAAGTTAATAAAGCAATTATCTTGCAAAATGAAAATTTAAAGTAACATTTTAAAGGAATTCTACTAATATAACTTCTTCTCTTTTACAATTGGTTAATTGTAGCTTTGGATGGACAATTTGGCATTTAAAATTGAAAGTAATTTCATGAAAACCTATTTACATCCACAGCCATTTCTTAAATATACAACTTTGTGTGTGAAATAAAGAAGATATAAAGTGTTTGGAGAAAACAAATATATATAAAAATTCTAATAAAGCAACATTTCCTCTGGGCCTCCACATTGATCATACGTAACTACTGCTAAAAAAATGTAAGGACACGGTGAGATACTTTTCTATTTTTTCCTGTTATAAAAATATACTTAGATGTGCAGTGCTGATTTCTTATTCTATACCACAATTTTTGAAAACTCTATATATATGGAATAGTTATCAAATTGAAAAATTGATGTATATAATTTTGAATTGACTGAGTTTTCAAACATGCTTAATTGAAAATAATGGATAATTCTGAAAACTTTTTAGTTAAACAGTTCCTCAAGAATGCTATCATATATTTATACATCTTTGTAAATCTCTGGGACTTAATCTTACTCCTTCAATTTTTGTTAGGTACTCAATAAAGATTTATTAGATTACTTTAAATAGAAAAACTAAAATTATCAATATACTTAACCCATGTTGTAGATATTTTATATAAGTTTAATTCAGTTTAAATAAAACACTAAAACAAACATGAAAATGAAAATCATAATTTCAGGTTAATTCAAATTACTGAAGAGTTGAAGTAAAGATGTTCAAAAACTGGAAAACATTATTTGATAAGAACCTAAACCCTTGCTTTTGTTAACATTTATTCATTAAGCATGTAATATGTTAGCTGGCATGAAAATTACAGAAATTGAGAACATATGGCCCTTGGCCTTAATGTATTTTCTAGTTTGAAGAAGGAAGAAAATATAAATAGGTAAATATATATTATGTAAAATGAGCACAATGATCTTCTGTATATCAAAATTATTTACAGTAACAAATCTAATGTAGTACAGACATCAGTGGTTATCTGATTGCAATTGAGTGGAACTCAGGGTATATAAAAAATTTGAAACTATAGAGTCAGTAAAACATCTTGCTTATTATAGGTGTATATTAAGGTATTGAGAGAGGATTCCCTCATTCAGGGCTGGATAGGAAACTCCCTGTTCTCTAGGCCCAGGTGAACTCAGAAATCAGACCCCCATCTCTAGGCACATAGGGGGTGCTCTTTCCAGGACACACCCTCAGGGCTATAGCAAGGTCATGAATAAAGCAGCCTGAAATGTTTTGGGTGATTCTACCTTAAATGGGGAACACACACCCTACTCCCTTCCCTGCAAAGACCGATTACTATATACATCCCTAAACAAATGACCCATATGAAAGACTTCTGACTTGGGTCTTTCCCTTTGCCAGACACTCTGGTACTTTCTACTCCTTTTGCATTCCTTTCTGTCTAATAAAAATCATATCTTACCACTGATCTGTGGCCCCTGGTCTCATTCTTTGAATCTGTGAGACCAAGGACCTACTAAAGAAGAAAGTTACTGGAATTTCTTTCTACAGTATGTCCTTGGACTTGGAGATTTGAAAAATGAACCCACAGACATCAGATTAGTGGATTGATAGGATTTATAGGAAATAAAGGAATTAAGAGGGAATAAAAAGCACCAGAGTTTCTGACAGAGGGGAAGACCTAAGTGGCAAGTCTCCATGTGAGTCCTATGTCTAGGGTATAACATCTTGAGGGTTAAATTTATCCAGGACTTGACAGATGGGAACACTTTTTCAGTATTAATGAGAGTATTAACAAATAAGTGAATATAGTCCCACCAATTGGGGCAAAAAGGCAGATCATTCCCTTTAGAAGAGGCCTGGGCTTAAATGAAATTGCTGAGGCCAAGGAAACTGGGTTCCTCTGTCTAGCCTTGACTAGGGGAATGCTGTATCATCACTGTAATAATACCGTCTGTTTAAAATAAACAATTGAATATACTTTGGTGAATATATTTGAGCATATTTGGGAAATATGTAAAATACCAATGAATAAATACGATTAATCAAAATTTCGCCAAATTACCAAAATCAATCACATTAACATTTTACTGTTATTTATTGAGGTCTGTGTTCTATGCCTATGGATCATTTGACATTTAAATATACACATACATATATGTGTGCATATATATATAGTTTAATGTCCAAACATTCTTTTATTTTTAAGTTTTGTGAAATTCCTATCTTCCTAAATTCCTTACACAAGCCCTATATACTTGACTGAGAGGAGGACTGGGTAAGGTTTCTAAGGGGTATCCATTACATACCCAAGTAATAACCATTCTGTCTATCTGGACTTAAACTAGACATATAGGTTAATGTGCCACTGTTTTTCTATTTCCTTTTTTTCAGGATGTATATATACATACCTACACGCACACACACACACACACACATATATATATGTCTAAGATACATAACATTTGCCATTTTAATCACCTTTAAGTATAGATTAATTACATTACTACATTATGCAACTATCACCACTATGTATTTTCTAGTTTTTAAAAGTACTTCAGAGACTCTGTGCCCAGTGCAAAGTGAGTCTCTATTCTTCTCATCTTCAGCCTCAGCCCTCTACTCTATTTTCTCATCTCTATGAATTTGCCTAATCTAAATATTTTCTATCAATTAAATCACGCAAATTTTATCCTTTTGTACATCCTTTCAGTTAGCATAAAATTTTCAAGGTTCATCCATGTTGCAGTATGTTCCAGAACTTCACTCTTCTTTACTCCCGAATTCTGCCTCCTTGTATGTACATATCATCTTTTGTTTGTCACTCATCTGTTGATGGATAGTGGGTTTTTTTCCACATTTGGGCTATTGTGAATAATGCTGTATGAATATCAGTATATAGTTATCTGTTTTAGGTCATGTTTTCAATTCTTTTGGACTTGCACATAAGAATGGGATTGCTGAGTTGTATGGTAATTCTGTGTTTAAGTTTTTTTTTTATTAAATTGTAGCTGTGTACATTAATTCAATTATGGGGTACAATGTGCTGGTTTTATATACAATTTGAAATATTTTCATCAAACTGGTTAATATAGCCTTCATGGCATTTTCTTAGTTATTGTGTTAAGAAATTTATATTCTATATTTAGTAAATTTTACATGTACCCTTGTAAGATGCACCATAGGTGTGGTCCCACCAATTACGTTCTGTCCATCCGTCCTTCTCCTTCCCCTCCCCTCTAACCCCTATAATTGGGTTATAGCTTTCATATGAAAGTATGAGTGCTTATAAATTTGTTTCATAATAGGGCAGAGTACATTGGATACTTTTTCTTCAATTCTTGACACACTTTGCTAAGAAGAATATGTTCCAGCTCCATCCATGTAAACATGAAAGAGGTAAAGTCTCCATCTTTTTAAAGGCTGCATAATATTCCATGGTGTACATATACCACATTTTATTAATCCATTCATGAGTTGATGGGTACATAGCTTCTTCCATGACTTAGCAATTATGAATTGGGCTGCAATAAACATCCTGGTACAAATATCTTTGTTGAAATGTGATTTTTGGTCTTCTGGGTAAATACCTAGTAAAGGAATTGTAGGATCAAATGGCAGGTCTATTTTTAAATCCTTAAGTGTTCTCCAAACATCTTTCCAAAAGGAACATATTAGTTTGTATTCCCACCAGCAATGTAGAAGTATTCCCTTTACTCCACATCCACACCAACATCGCTAATTTGTGTTTAAGTTTTTGATGAACCCCAAAGCTGCTTTTTCACAGAGAGTTGCTACTTTATTTTATATACTTCTATGTCATGTATGAGGGTATCAATTTCTCCACATACTCACCAGCGGTGTTGTTTTTCATAATTTTTTTTGATAACACCTAATATATGTGAGATGGTATCTCATAGTTTTGATTTAGATATCCCTGAACTAATGATACAAACCATTTGTATTTCTCCTACTTTAATTTTTTGATATTTAGGATACAAGTAATGTTTTCAGAACAGCTGACCTAATGTTATAAAAAATTCTAATATCACTGCCCTAGGCAATTGCACATAATTTGTGGTTTGCTATATAACATAGATACATACACACCTACATATGTATATATGGTTTCATTGTCCACAAATACTTCTGTTTATGTATATGGGAGAATATACACACACATAGACACATATATATATATATTATATATACACACATATATATCAATATACCTATGCATATGTGTGGATTTATATATACACATATATACATATATACTTAAAACATATTTTTAACATATTTATTATCTGAATTCCAAATACAGTTGATATAGTAGCAAGGAGTAGAAGCAAAAAAGAGTGAGGATGTCAAAGTGTTTCCCGATCTTTTTAGGTTCATCTTTCTGTTTTGATTGAGTTGAAAGGAAATGAACTGGAGAATCTAATAATCTACTATTACTAAATTGATAAGTTGCAGAAAATTTCTTTAAAAAAGAGTGTTTTATCAAGATCTAAAATTCAGAATAACTGGAAATATTCTCTTTCTTCTATATTTTAAGACTATTTTTTGAAAATTTATAAATTTATACTAAATATATCTATCCACAATGATTTTCACCTAAAAATCTTTCAAACCTTTTATCTTACAAATGCAGAAAATGAGGCCCAGAGAGGTGAAGTAATTTGTAGAGCATGGTGTGATAAAAGGTTTCCTGATAGCCTGTGTAGAATAACAAATGTGCCTTATCCACCTTTCCTAAGAGGCATGAATGTGTTTGTTCACTATTGTATCAATTTTTCACTGCTGTCATAAAAAAAAAAAAGTTACTACCAAGTTAGAGGTTTAAGCAA
>CAUYQV010068692.1:0-37094 GCA_963574575.1 Galagoides demidoff | reverse complement strand
AAAAAAAAAAAAAAAATAGAAAAACTGAGGCAAAAGGATCGTTTGAGCCCAAGTTGGAGGTTGCTGTGAGCTACAATGCCACAGCACTCTACCCAGGGCGGCAGTTTGAGACTCTGTCTCCAAAAAAAAAAAAAAAAAAAGAAGAAGAAGAAGAAAAAGAAAAGAAAAAAAGAATGAGGAAAGGTGAGTGGATTGCCTGAGCTTATGGGTTCGAGACCAGCCTGAGCAAGAGTGAGACTCCATCTCTAAAAAACAGCCAGGCGTTGTGGCAGGTGCCTGTGGTCCCAGCTACTCAGAAGACTGAAGCACGAGAATTACTTGAACCCATGAGTTTGAGGTTGCTGTGAGCTATGATGCCACTACACTCTACAGAGGGAGATAAAGTGAGGGGCATGTCCCTCCCTCCAAAAAAAAAAAAATGAGGAAAGGCTTGTTAAACTGAAATACCATTTTTGCCAAAGAAAATAAGTAATTATGACTTTAATGAGTAGAAATAGTATATATTTATTAAACTTACAAAGATAAAAAATTACTCCAGAAGGAGTAGAATAATTTTAGTAAAACTTAACTGTCTATAAAACTCCAAGAGATTAAGTTCAAGTAGAGAGCAGTGTTCACAGTTACATACTTAAGAAGTGGGGGGAAATGACCCAAAAACCCAAAGGAAAAGGCTGAAGTAGCAGAGATAACTTAT
Source organism: Galagoides demidoff (assembly GCA_963574575.1). Classification (NCBI taxonomy): domain Eukaryota; kingdom Metazoa; phylum Chordata; class Mammalia; order Primates; family Galagidae; genus Galagoides; species Galagoides demidoff. Next base: position 36,400 of record CAUYQV010068692.1, on the reverse strand, counting down.
TCCAGAAAAATTAAAGCTGAGATTAAACATTTCCCAACATTTAAAAGGAACCTGAAAGGTTATTGAGTAGTTGTGTTCAAACAGGAAAGAAAGGACTTAATTGGCTTTAAGTGTACGGTGAGGGAGTTCGCCTAGATAGACTTTTTATGCTGGAAATACCATTTATCATTGTATTTTAAAGAAGATTAAACTAAGCACCTTCCTACAACATCTTAAGGACAAAAAGAATGAAAACCCTACCTAAAAGTGGAGCAGGGAGTCAAGGTCTCAAGCTTCTCTATAGCTATTGTCTTCATGATTTGATTTTTGTGATTTAACTTACGCAGTTGATATTTACCTACAGACAAAACATCTTGATTTAAAAAAGGGATCAAAACCTACGTAAAAACAGTGACTCTTTGCAAGGAGTTTCACTTGACTAACACAATTTCCATTCCCACTATAATCAGGTCTGCGATGTCCACCAGAGAGATGGTCTCTGTTTTCAGAACTGTATCAATCAAGGCTCCCAGCATTTCTGTCCATGGTACTGAGGGGTGGGCAGCCCGTTGTCAGAAGAGCAGCAGCACCAAGAACTGGAACCGCTCTGTCTGCAGGCGCACACGGAGTCCCTGCAGGCCCTCCAGTTGTGCTGAAGGATGGGGCTCTCTGATCTCATTAACTGCAAGACCTTGAGCAAGATGCTCACCAATTCTAGACCTTTGTTTCTTCTTCTGTGAAACATGAGGAAGAAACCACATACTGTCTGTGTAAGACCTAAGAGAGGGGCAGTGTGAATACTGGGTTATTCACACTGCCCCTCCAAAGGCATAGTATTGCCTTTACCTTATCTATACTCGACATGAAGTCAATCAGTGTATGTTCCCAAATCGATCAGACACAAAATAATAGCTTTCAGAATCAAGCACAGCCATATTTACTGTATTTTAAGTGACATTATCGAAGCTACTCTGATAATTAGGTAGATTAAAAAATAACAGGAACAGTCTCTTGATATTACTTCTCAAGAATGATTTCAACCTCTCGTGATGAGTATGAATCACTGAATCATTCTGATTTTTCAAGAGTGGAAAAGAAAAGAGAGTTAGGCACAAGGAAAGGAAACAGTTTATATCCATTTATGATAGAGGAAATAAAATTAAAGTTTCTCAAAGAGAAACTAAGACCTCAGGCAAAACAAGCAATGAACTTAAACTCCACCAGAACATCCTGAAAAACTCCTATCTGGAATCAATTACACAGTCCCACAGCCTCAGAGATGAAGTATGCTCAGCGAGCCAGTTTTCTAAGGAAAGTAGAGGCAGCTCTTCAAACCCCAGAGAGAAAAACAGTACCACCAAATCCTATTTACTGTACTTCATGGCACACAAGAGGCACACAGGGTCTACTCTTAACTGATATTGGAGACTTCCTGGGGCAAGAGAATCTGGTTCCATTCAACCAACCTTTGCTAGCTGAAAATCCTGAGATGGGTTTTATTTTAAAATATTAAGAGGAAAGCAAAGAAAATAGCTATGAGGCAAGCTCTGTGAACTGTGAAACAACCTGCCTGGCAGCTCAGAAGCTCAGCAGTGTGCTGATGATGTTGTACCAAAACATATTGCTGGGATGGGTTTAAATTTAGTGCCTGTGCTCCACAGAGGTAAGTGTCATATCAATAAACAGACCCAATCTTACACACAGAGTCAGAGACTTTGAAGGGGTAACAGGCTAGTCATCTGGCCTTTTTTAGCCCACCCTGCAACGCTTATTAATTGAGCAGGGGGTGGTCAGGAAGTGACGCAGCAGCATTAAGATTAGGAGATGAAGGAGCTGCAGGGCGTGCGGAGTCTTTTCCATCAGGAACAAGGACAGGGTTTTGGGATAGAGGGACAGGAAGAACCTAGAGGCAGAGGAGAGGAAGAGGGAAAGAGAAAGGACGGGGAAATGGTAGCTTTCTTCTTTCATCACATTAGGAAATGTGAAGCTCATTCCCAAGATTCACTAGCACCCCAAGCATGCAGGTGCACGGCCAACTGCACTCTGGATTAAGTTGCAGTTAGTTTTCACACAGTGTGCATTAGCAGCATATTCTGGAACTGTTTAAAGATCTCACACTAAGGAGCCTTTGGAATGGCTCTGACGTGGTGTTGCCGGAAAATGAGACTTCCTGCACTCGGCCCAACAAAGCAGGTTAAACGCAGACATACACAGCAAGCAGCCCCCTCTCCTCCCAAGTGGGCTTTACCTTTAAAAAGCCCGGGGAGCCACGGAGAGTGAAAACTGAGACACAAAATTAGAGAATTCTCTCCAGGCTTGAGAATATACAGGTTGTGTTTTATAAATTGAAATATAAATTATAATCTAAAGTGCATGGTCTACAATGTTTTAAAAATTATATCTCAGATTTGTAATTTTATAACCAAGTGCTAGGGAATGAGACTTTGGAGAGAGCTTCAATCTACCTGTGGTAAAATATAGATAAGCCATCCCAAAAGCAAGGCTGACACCAAAGGGTCAGCTAACTAACATTGTGCCAGCTAATGAACAAAAGCTACCCTAGATAGCAAGATGATGATGATGGGTGCTGATGGGCTGTAGCGCAGCTCAAACTACAGAATCATCTTGGCAACAGTATCAGGCAACACAAAAAAGCTTTCAAACACATCCATAGCTAAATGCATGATGACTTACTCCAAGTAAATGCAATTCTTCTAGGTAGATTAACTTCAGAATCTGGGCAACATGTACAGGCACATTAGAAAGATTTGACTATTAGTTAAAGTAATATATTTGTTACACTTTTAATTAAGACCAGAACATTTGAAGTGCATTTTCCCCTTTTTTCTAAGCAAACTTATCCTAAATAAAATATAAATAAATGAAACAAAAGAGAATGAACACTTAAGAGCACAGGTTATGGTCATATTCATGTACAATTTCATTATCAATGAGCATATTTCTTTTTAAAGCAAAGATCTCATACATGTCTTAATTGCTCCTAGAATTTGGATGATTGTTTGTGAAAGGGCCTTAAACCCACCACCGGGCAATATGACAGAAATGGGGTTCCAGAACTTACAATCTTCTTCTCACGTTTGCTATTGTGTTCTACTGGCATGCTGCTGCCATTGCTTCCTGAGGGTACAATGCAGCCAGGGTTATGTGCCTGGGGTGGAGGCATGCTCTGCAAAGGTTAAGACACACAGATGCATCACATACAAAAGACGATGACAGCCAAAATACATATTAAGTACGTGCAAGTTAGAAAAGCAAGGCTAACACTCTGATCACATGTGAGTAATTCCGCAGGCCAGAGTCAAACCACTGGAGGAATATGACAGGAGTACACAGACCCTATCGCAAAAAACCATAATGGGTTCTATCAAAAAAACAGATAAAACATTTAATATTTTCAAAACACCTAAAAAACATAGCTGTCTCACTTAAAAGATAAAAAGTACTTTGAAAAACCATAAACACACAGAAATCAAATTACAGCAACAACCACCAAGAAATTCTACCATGACCCTGCATGCTTGAGAAAGAGGTGTTTGAGAAGGGGATCCACGGGGTGATGACCATGCACGTCCACATGCAGCATCCCACTTGTTAACGCAAGCTGCTGTGTCTCCATGGGCAACATGATTCTGCTCTATCCTGTGTAGTACAGACACGGCAGCATTTACCTCCTGGCTTAGGAGAGGCCTTGCTTCAAGGGCTATCCTCTTCTTATGCTCCTCTTTTACAGGCATTAGGGGTTTGAAAAACTTTGGTGGCTGAGGAGAGAATGCTTTAAAAGGGCTGATGGTTAAGGCATGAGGATTCTCTGACGTACAGCCTGGGGAAGAAAAAAGGCGTGAGTTTACAGATAAAGAAAACCTTATCCAACACACAGGAAGTGAGGCAATGACCTAGCCCTGGAAATATCTGGTAGAACAATGACATTCATAGGCTAATGTCTGGCTAAGCATTAAAAGAGATGTGGGCGAGAACAGATATAAACTTACCCAATCACAAGTAGTTACCAAGAGGATGGTCCGTGTCAAAGAAACCAGAAACCAAATTTCTACCCTCTTTTCAAGATTCAGCTTAAACAACACTTATCAGACCAATTTCAATGCATGCTGATTTTCCATTTCTCTGAATTCTCAGACCTGTTTTTTTTTTGAGACAGAGCCTTAAGCTATTCCTCTGGGTAGAGTGCCATTGGGTCACAGCTCACAGCAACCCCCAACTCTTAGCCTTAAGCAATTCTTTTGCCTCAGCCTCCCAAGTAGCTGGGACTGCAGGCACCCGCCACAATGCCTGGCTATTTTTTGGTTGTAGTTGTCACTGATTTGGCAGGCCCAGGCTGGATTCGAACCTGCCAGCTCTGGTGTATGTGGCTGGCACCTTAGCTGCTTGAGCTATAGGCGCCGAGCCTGAATTCTCAGACCTTTACTATTATTATCAGTATGTGCATTTTGGCACCTCATCATTTAATGCTTCTTTTCTACATTTCTTATTTCTGTAGTTTTATTTTAAAATACCAAGTAGAATCTCAGTAAATACACAATGAATCCTGTACAGATTTTCTTGGATGCCCCTTTATTCTCAGGTTACTCTGTTTCACGTGACTAACAAAGGACAATTCTTCTTATACTCATTTCTTACCTTTTTATGGCTCTTTCACACTTCACAATTCACTGGCACAACTTAGTAGGTAAAATATAGGGTAACAGTTGATTTATTTAACCCAAAATGCTGTTCTTGTCAAAGCACTGGGAATCTATGTATTTAGCTAATAATGCTGCCAATTCATTTCAGGTATTTATTTTTTTTTTGAGACGGAGCCTCAAGCTATCCCCCTGGGTAGAGTGCCATGGCATCACAGCTCATAGCAACCTCCAACTCCTGGGCTAAAGCGAGTCTCCTGCCTCCACCTCCTAAGTAGCTGGGACCACAGGCGCCCGCCACAACACCTGGCCATTTTTTGGTTGCAGCCATCATTGTTGTTTGGGGGGCTCCGGCTAGGGATTCGAACCTGCCACTTCAGGTGTATGTGGCTGGCGCCTTAGCCGCTTGAGCCACAGGTGCCAAGCCTCAGGTATTATTTTTGAAATCGATTTAAAGTCATGATCTTTTAAAACTTCCTTTAATTTGAGTACGTAAACATGACAGAGGTAGATATTTGTTTGGCAGAGAATAACACAATATGATTGGTGTCTCAAAACTGACCTCAAACTCAGGAAATGATACATGAAGAATGGTTCGGGTATTCTAAAGTGACACACAAAAAGCCTATCATTGTTTGGATGATATATTGGATATAAAGCAAAAAGAAATCAAATAAAATAAGTAAACATGAAGATAATTTTGAGTCAACTAGTTAACTAGAATTTCAGCTATGTATCTTACTATACATCACCCACAAAAGTCTTCTCTTTCATGGTTTTTCTAAGTAATTATAAAGAAATATCCCTATGAAACGATCTCACCACTACCTTCTTTACTCCTTCGGGGTGAGTCTCTGGGTAAAGTTCCATAACATGCTACATCTTGGTAACTGGAGCTGTAGTCAGACATGTCTAGCTGGTTCTCTGGCCAGCCCTGCGAGGTAAAAATACATATAAACTATAATTAAGTCACACTAAAATGAGAAATGAAGGCCATGTTTGAGTTTCTTCTATTTTTTTTTCATGGTAGTACATGCTCTTCTTTATTTTTATTATAAAATATTCCAAACATATAGAAAAGTGCTGAAAAACTGTAACAAACACTATCATACCCAAGGTATAACCACAGACACCTAGAGTGAGTATATGTTCTATTTAATTATGTTTGCCCAAGAGTTAATAAAATCATTCGAATTAAATAAAACCTACTTTTTTGGGGGGAGGGGAGACAGAGTCTCACTCTGTCCTGGCTGGAGTGCAGTGCTGCCATCCTAGCTCACTGCAACCTCAAACTCCTGGGCTCATGTGATCCTCTGGCCTCAGCCTTCCAAGTAGCTGGGACTATAAGCATGTGTTACCATACATGGCTAGTTTTTCTATTTTTTGTAGAGATGGAGTCTTGCTCTTGACCAGACTGGTTTCAAGCTCCTCGTCTCAAGGGCTTCTCCCTGCTCAGCTTCCCAAAGTGCTAGGATTACAGGTGTGACCCGCTATGCCCAGCTGACCCACTTTGAACACCTATATGCTTTCATTTGTCCTCTTCCCCCTCCACAGGCAGCCACTTTGATCAATTTGCATGTATCTAGGGTGACTGAATAATTTAAAGACCAAAATGAAAGACTTTTGAGAGTAAAACAGTTCCATTAATAATTTTCCTGGGTAACTGGCATAGCTAGTACCGATATGTATACCTGAGATTTTAAAGTTTCAAACAGGAATAAGGTATTGGCATGCTGAAGAGAGAAAATTCTTGCATATGATAGAGTTTATTTAACCTTATTTTAATTTCTCAGGAGGTGGCTGCCTCTAAGGACTTGATTTTGGACTGCTTGTAGACATAATCTCTGCTTATACCTTTTGAATCATCCATAGTCTCTGGCACAGTAACTATATAGGGTAATATGTACTCAAGTAATATCTGCTGAATAAGATGATATTGCAAACTGTTCTAATTTTAAATCTTACCCATCTGAAATAATTCTGATTTTCCCACAGTATATGTAATGCCTTTTTCAGTGGAGAGACCCATAAACACAGATATCTATTTAATAAAGTGTAGTATTATCTTGGTATGGAATATGTGATACTAAGTAAGTACACAGAGATTTCACGTCAAGTGTGTGAACTTGGAAATGGAGAGAATGATTTCCCTAAGATTAAGGTGTGATGTCTGCAGATTTCTTTCTTTTAGTTGTTCCCCCCTCCCTTCCCCTACCCTTTCCTTTCTTTTTTCTTCCCTTCCCTTCCCATTTTACTGGCAGGATCAACCAGGTAAGGCCCTGAGATTTAAAAACACCAAAATCCCCTAACTTTTCATATCGACAATCTACTAATGACCTGGCCAGGCCCAAAGACACACACCTTATCATCTTCATCAAAGCCAGAAAGGTCTGTTCGACTGGAAGAGACCTATAAGAAATGAATAGTTTTAATCAATATGGTTGATATAGTTAACATAATTTTCTCTTAACATAAAGACATAGAATATCACAGATATAGTCGAATCCTATATGACATTCTTCTATTACTCTTTCTCTCTTCCCTCTCCAGGAGTAATTACTACATCAACTCGGAGTTTATTATTTCCATGCCTATTGTATATAATTATATGTGTACAGACTCATGAGCAACACACACGTATAATATTATTACAGACATTTTTACACACTCCATATAGTGGCATCTTACTATACATGGCCCTCTTTTTTTTTTTTTTTGAGACGGAGACTCAAGCTATCCCCTGGGTAGAGTGCCATGGCATCACAGCTCATAGCAACCTCCAACTCCTGGGCTCAAGCGAGTCTCCTGCCTCCGCCTCCCAAGTAGCTGGGACCACAGGCGCCCGCGACAACGCCTGGCTGTTTTTTGGTTGCAGCCATCATTGTTGTTTGGCGGGCCCGGGCTGAGGATTCGAACCCGCCACCTTAGGTGTACATGGCTGGTGCCTTAGCCGATTGAGCCACAGGCGCCAAGCCTCCATTTGTTCTTTGTAAACCACATCTTTCCTTAAAGGCAGCCACCATAAGGGCCAGTGTGACTAATGGAGAATCCAGATGTCACATTGCCTCTGTCTATAACTCTAGGCTTCATGAGGTTTCAGTCCATGCCCTTTCGACCCTGAGAGTCCTTGACAACCACAGAAACACGTAAGGACTCCAAGACAATCCCCAAGCTTCAACTGCCTCAGGTTGAAGACTTAAATCTTGCTGGTTTGATATTGACTTATGTAGCTGTCCATGCTAAGGTGGTTCTTGTGTCCTCTTAGCAATAGTGCTGGTGGCTATGACCAGAGGTCTGATTTACTATGGAAAGTGAAATATCATGACCACCACTGATGGTAAATAAGAACACAAGTGAAAAAGAGCCTCTTCAAGAAGTGATGTTAACAGGAACTTGGAATTCTGAAGTAGTATCTCATACCCTGTCTTCATCAAAGAGAGCCCATGTGTTCCCCAAAATCATATTACAAGGCTAGGGATATGGGAAAGCTTGCAAGTATTATTCAGTTTGATAAATGTATTCAGGAGTGCAGATTTTAAGTATGGCGTCTAGCTGGCAGCCCTTGATAAAATGTCCTGCCCTTGAAGACCTGGATGTTCTTCAGATCATTTAACTTCTTGATAGATATCATTTGTTTTCCAGCTTTTCACTTTAAGGAATAAGCCTGGGATATGAATTTTTGAGTACTTGTCCAATTAGCGCCCTTAGGTAGCTTTGGAATATTATGCTGAATGTATTAGGAATGGCACCATGTTGGGGAGGGGGGAGCAGCTGAACTTGGTAAAGGTGAGAGTTAAAAGGGAATCTGAAAAGACGAGAGAGAACAGGGAGGGGAAAACAAACCAGATACAAAGAAGACAAGAGCAAGGAGAGACAGTCTGGGGATCTCACAAATGACATGGGTTGCTTTGACTCTACACCTAAGCAGTAGAGCTGATGACTCCCTGCCCTGCATGGAAGCCTCACCTTGACACTATTCCTAATTCCCTCCACGCCAGCCTCTCATGGTTCCCATCTCTCTTCACTGTTACATATAAGCTTTCTGTAAGAGTCTCTTTCTTTGGAGGGACAACTCTCGTCTGGGGCCTTAGCCATTACACCCCTTGAGATAACTCAAGTCCTTCCCTCCAGGCCAAGCCTTTTTCCTAAGAGCCAACCCTGTATTTCTCTCTAAGGGCCTCCACTCTGATGTCCCACAGGAGCTTCAAACCCAACAGGACTTCAGAAGTTTGTGAAATACAATGAACAATGATTATTGTTCTTATGCATAATGGGGAAGATAGTAGGCTGGAGGGCTATTGAGAAAACAAAAGTAAATACACTGTGTCCTCACTGGGAGCACATTCTGGGCAGAAAGTAGCCAAAATGCAAAGTCACGTCAGCCGTGGCAGGCCCCCAACAGTGAGGAGAGAAAGAGCACATCTGATGTGAGAAGTAGGAGCTCACAAATGGGGTAGTAGATGCCATCTTCAGGGCGGTCTTAAAGATAGGACTTTGAAAGGCCAAGGAGGTAACTCACACCTGGAATCCTAGCACTTTTGGAGGTTGAGGCAAGAGGATTGCTTGAGGCCAGGAGTTTGAGACCATCCTAAGCAAGAGCAAGCCCCTGTCACTATAAAAAATTAGCTGGGTGCAATGGCAACCACCTTTAGTCCTAGCTACTTAGGAAGCTGAAGCAGGAGGATCCCTTGAGCCCAGAAGCTTAAGGCTGCTGGGAGCGATGATGACACCATTGCAATCTTGCTGGGATGACAGAGCCAGAGCAAGACCCTGTCTCAAAAAAAAAAAAAAAAGGATAGGACTTAGAAGGGCAGGGAGGGGAGTTGGAAAGGAGGAGAGAGAGGGAGGAAGGCACTCCATGAAAACAAAGTTCCAGAAAGAACACAGCACCACCTGTTCACACTAGAGGCTAAATCAAGTAAATCAAGTACTGTCATATGTAAGGAGACTTTTCTTAAATTCAACAAGCAATGAGGAAGCTTTGAAGGCTCTGAGCAGCTGAATAACGCAGCAGATCTCCAGTAGCAAGGGGTGGGGGACACAGTAAGATCTGGGAGCGCTCCAGCAGGCCATTGGACACTTAAGCCTGGAGTTTGGGAGAAAAGTTGGGGTGCTCCAGCTGCGTATCAGAGAATCATCTTCCCAGAGGAAGGGAGATCAGTGCCAAAGGATGTGGACGGACAGGAGCCCAGCGGCAGACCCTGCCCAGCAGCTGTACATAGGTAGTAAGAGAGCTGAGGCTGGCAGGGAAGCAGAGAAGCTAGCCATAATGGGGGGATGCCTAGGGGAGGCAGAGGATGGGAGCCAAGTGGGGAGCTAAAGAGGGACCCCCCCCAAGTGTTGTGCATGCCCAGGGAGGAGGGCGACTAGAGAGAGACTCATGTGCTTGGAGATGAGGGTCTTCTCTGCTGCCACCTGAGCGTGACCTCTCAGCCAGGTCTCCCCCTTTCTCAAACAGCTCATTCTCAGCATGACCAAAAGCCCTGCACCTCAAGGCCCCCATGGCTTCCACTTCTATACTTTCAGCAACCTAGGCTCACCCACTCTGTTCCAGTCTCCCTCGCCTTTCATCACCGCCCCCCCTTCTAAACAGTTTCGCTGTGACACCAAACTGTGACCTCTCCTTGCCTCCTCTGTCTTCCTTCTCCACTTGGGTCTCATACACTTACACCGGATGACTTTTCCCAGAGCCAGGCCCACAGATTCTTGATGAGTCCCCATTACCCAAAGCTTAAGGTCAAATTTCTTACAACGGCCCTTACCTGCAGCTTACCACGAGGGTGTCTCTACAAAACCCTGTGGCGGCAAACCAAGCTGTTCTCCCAAATTGCACCCTTTATTCTTGGACTCTATTCCCCTGTAAGCAGTATTAACCCACCCCCATTCCCTCTCAGCAGTTGTTATTCTCGCTTATGCAACATTGGACTTATTCTGTGTTCTTGGAGATGTCACGTCAAGTCCACTCCTGTGAGTAGAAGCAGTGGTCTCTTGTAGGGAAGGTGGTAGATTGACTCAAAGGCATGGGAACTCAGACAGCAGGAGACCTCGGCCCAGGACACCTTCCTCTCAGGGCCTTTGTAGGGCTGGGATTCCAACGTAGATGCACGGGGGGAGGGCTCCTGAGGGATGAAGATAGCTTCTGCCACAAGGAGGCAGCATGAAATCTGCCCCCTACCCCCCAATTGAAGATGAGCTCTCTATCATCTCTTCCTCTCAGCAAACCTCTACTGACACTGAGCACAAGCCCAGCATGGTGATGTGTGCCAGCAGTGGCATGCTGGTCAGCAGCCTCTTGCAAAAGCAAAAGCCCTATTTGTAGTGCTTTTGCCTATTCCTGTGGTGTAAATGTTCCCACTGAAGCTGATTTCACACTGCCAACAAAGTCTCAGTAACATGAAGGTGGGAAGGAATGCACACCACGTGCCCTAGAGAGCTGGGGCAGGGCTGGCCCCACACACCACTGGCTGGGGACAGAGCATTGATTGAAAAAGCTGGGCAAGGCCACAATCCCAGGGAGCTCTCAGTCTAACAGGCATGAAGCTACTGTTTTGCTGCCCGGGCAGCCTTTACTACCATCACTGAAGGTCAAGCCTTAATCACCTTAAGCAGTCCAGTCTCCCCCTGTATTCTAGTTGGTGGTAAGGTCTGCAAGGGTGGGGATCACACCATACCCTCTACTCTGCCCCAACCCCAAGCACCCACATGAGGCTCTGTCCACAGGAAGCACTGCAGATGTGTTTGCTGATTTCACAGGCAGGGAAAGGAGGAAAAACAGGCCACACGTGACTGAGGCGTGGAAGCAGCTGTCAGCCACAAGGGAATTATGAATGAGCAGGGTTGGCCGTTGGTAAGATTACAAAGCAGGAAGTTTACCCCATCCTCTCCACCCCCCTCCCACCTCCTGGCACCCTCACTACTGGCTAGTTGTCAGGCCTGACCTCAATTCTAACTCTGCACCCTTGCTAGGGCTTCGATGGTCATGCCAGAAGGAGGCGCTCTGACCTTCAAAATTGTGGGAAGAGTCAAGAGTAGTCCCTGGGTGGCGCCTGTGGTTCAGTGAGTAGGGCGCAGGCCCCATATACGAAGGGTGGCAGGTTCGAACACGGCCCTGGCCAAACTGCAACAAAAATATAGTCCGGCGTTGTGGCAGGCACCTGTGGTCTCCAGAGGCTAAGGCAAGAGAATTGCATAAGCCCAAGAGCTGGAGGTTGCTGTGAACTGTTACAATACAGCACTCTACCAAGGGTGACAAAGTGAGACTCTCTCTGAAAGAAAAAAAGTGTCCCTGGCTTCTCAAATGGGTCCAAGAACTCCCCTCCACCCTACCCCACCCGCTCCAGAAAGTTACGTTCTCCACTTAAGTTTGTGGCCTTTAGGGAATGTGGGCTCTGGCCACCCTTGGGGCTGACCCAGTGAAAAGGGACATGCATGAGAGAGAAAAGAGGCACATCCCAAGCCGGCCACACTCACACTCCCACACGGACAAAGAAAAGCTGCCACCCTCCTAGCCATGGTAAGCCGCACTGGTAGCTCGTGCCCTAGCCCGATAACACGAGCAAACCCCAAGATCTGCTGCCATCTGGGGAAGAGGGACAGTTTCTATCACAGCTGTCGACCCTCGTCCTTAACACCTGAGATGGGGACAGACACAACCCCACGAAGGAGCTCCCTCTGGTCACCTGTGCGCCTCCCGTCTCAGTGTTCCCATCACAGAGCCCACGCCACTTCAAAGATCAATGCTTTATTTTTTCTCACTCCAGTGTGACAACTGTAGCAGCATGTCAGAAACATCCCCTCGCACAGACACACATTTCTCCCGTCTTCAAAGAGCTGGCAAATGATGGAGAGGCAGGAACAATGTCTACTACAGGTATCTGAGAAATGTAGGAAATAATGCTTGCTCACCCATAGTACACTGTGCGTCTCACAGGTAGGAAGCAGCAGTACATTCGTAGTTCACAGACACAATCACCCTTAAATAAAATTAAATAAAACCTTATTGGCATAACAATGAGTTGGACATAAAACCCCATGGGCACTTTGGAGGATAGTATTTGAAATAAGACATCAGCATATAAAAAAAAAGAAAAGAAAAAGAAACAAACCACACACAGAATATAGGTAAGTAAATAGCTAGATTCAATTGAAAGTTAAGAAAAAATAGTCCTAGGACATAGTGGTGGCTCGCCTGTAATCCCAGCGACTCTGAGGCTGAGGCAAGGAGCACTTGAGCCCAAAAGTTGGAGACCAGCCTGGCCAACTTAGTGAGACCCCACCTCTTTAAAAAAAAGTAAATAAATAAGAAAATACAAGTAAAAAAGAAAAAAAAAGAGTCACAGATTGATGATTTCACCCATTTGGAAAAAAAATTGTTTATTCTAAAATAAAGGTGAAACTGATCAATCATGGTTTGAGCAGAAGAGCGAACACACATCCTATATAAAAGTACTAGTGCTGCACTCAAGTGGCATCACCTAGCGCAGATGTCACCCCAAAATGACTGAGTACGTGCCAGGATTTTATTATGTGGGTCACTGGGGCAGGGAGAAATTTCCCCACGCAGCACTTTGCAATGTCAAAGTCAGAACTGAAACTGCAGTCTGCAGAGGGTAACAATACTGACCTTGGAGATCAAGGCCAGCAGAGGAGAAAATTGATTCCTAAAATTAACAAATACTTTTATTTGTCTAGTGCTCCACAACTCTCAAAGCATCACTCAACCTCTTAAAGACCAGATCCGGCAGGCAGAGCGGGTAGTTACCCCAGCTGACCCATCCCTCATCTCATAAGGAGGGGCCTGTGCTCCTGCCCACAGGCCTCTGAGACCCAGTCCCCACCTCTCCTTCTTTCCTTCCCCCTAACCAAGGGAGCATTCCCAGAGAAGTCAACAGTTTCTTTTCTACAGACAACCAAAAGCAAAATCCTAAAGAAAAAATATCTCGCAGCTCAGGGGCATAATAAAGCTGACAAAAAAAGAGCAGTGGGGTTTTAATTCTTTTTAGAATTTGATTTACATTCTTCTGCAGAATTTGACATTTTTCTCCTCCATTTGCAGAATTTAACACTATAGAACACTAACCCAAGGCAGGTTTAGAGAGCAGATGTAAACATTCTCAGTAGCAGCACTGTCTCTGGGGGCTTTCTGCATCTCCATGTAGGACAGAAGCTGGTTTCATAGGCAGGGAAGGGAGAGGCCCCCTCCGGTCCCCCAGGTGGGCCAGCCAGGCAGCAAAGGGCTTCTCGAGGGGCACAGGCGGGAGGCACCCAACACGGCTCTCTCCCGCCCCTCATCTAAAAAAGGAAGTCTATTTCACTGTTCATTATAAGACTTCTCATTGCGGTAAGGACAAAAACTACTCCTGGCGACACTGTGTGCAAGGTCCCAAGATGAAAATACTGCATGTGCACCTCGAGTCTTTCCTAGGCTAAGGAACACCATCCAGCCAAAGGTGCCCAGGCCTGAGCCTCCTCGGGGAGATGTGCCACAATGACGGCTGTGTTGGTAGGTAGGACCGGGTGCACCAAAATGAAAACACCCACATGCTTCCCGCTCAGCTGTAAAGACAGGCTCTGGTGAGGGCTCAGAAAAGGAAACTGTGATTCGTCATTCTTCCCTGGACAGAGGTCCGGCAGCACATCAGATGGCGTAGCTAGAGGACGCAGGCTTCTATTTTCTCACCGCAACAATCTGAGTCCGCACCATTTCAGACGACAAGGCTGTGGGGTCTGAAGCTGTGTTGTCGGTGACGAGGCCGCAGAACAGCTCCGGGAAGCATCTCCTGACTCCAGGCATGAGGGACCAGGTCAGGCCTCAGCAGCAGGGCCCTGGCTAAAGGGAGGACCTGGCTTCTGTCACTATGCAGCAAGGGAGTGAAGGAGATCAATGCTTGGGACAGGGCAGGGGGACAGACAAATGCTGGAGATATGCTTGCTATATTTTTTTAAGAATCCCCACACCGTACTGGGAAACACAAGAGATTAGGAGATTTAGTCACGATATACATAGACCAAGGTATCTGAACTGCCTGAGTTAAAAGGTTCATGTAGAAAGAAAGGCCTAAGACCTAAGATTTATCCCAATGACCTGCCCCACAAGTAGCCAAATGTTGGCATATCAAGGGCTTCTAAGTGCCGGCCCAGGGAGCCGTACATTCACGTCACTCACCACAAGGGGAGGAACCAGTCTCAGTAGGCTAAGACAAGTCATCCTAATTCTACTGGAGCCCACCATCCCGCGGTACAAGGGCTCCTGCCACCCAGTTTGTGTGCGTGTGTGTACACAGCAGGAGAAAACATGCCAGGGCTGGATTTCGGTCCTGGAATTTCTAGGAAAGACTAAGGGAAAAAAGGCACAGGAAGGTGATTGATTGAATTTAAAAAAAAAAAAAAAAGTAGCTGCAAGTAATATATCATTATTTTGATTTTTTTCAACGTACCTTTTTCCCCCTATAAAAAGAGGAATTCAAAATACAAAGTTAATATTTATTATTTTACATTCAAGTGGAACTTCCACGGGGGCGGTGGCAGGGGTGCTGAACACAGCTAGGGGTCACGTTCAGTGATCTAGTACTTTGGTGCCTTTTGAGTT
This sequence comes from Galagoides demidoff, assembly GCA_963574575.1. NCBI lineage: Eukaryota > Metazoa > Chordata > Mammalia > Primates > Galagidae > Galagoides > Galagoides demidoff. Next base: position 21,175 of record CAUYQV010068692.1, on the reverse strand, counting down.
AACCTGATGGAAAAATTCAACCCCTCTCATTTTTTTTTAAGAACAGCTTGAGAGTCCCAGCTGTAATACTATGTGTAGACACACACAAGCACACACACACATTCAAAAACTTCTACGTAGAAAAATAAAGGATAAACATTATCCATCTATTTTATATTGCGCAATGGAACTTTTATATACATAAAAATTTTTTTCTTTCCTTCACGTTTTCACTCACTGCATTATTTTCTTCCCTCCTGGGTGATCTAAGAATCTAGGGAAGAGACTGCCACAGTGAAGCGGAAAAGCTACATTCCTACTTGAAGAGGAAGAGAAAAAGCCATTTCTCACTCCCCTTCCCAAGTCCTTCCCATCTACCACCACCTCAGATGTCCCTGGGGACGGCCTCCTGGTGACCGGCCATCCTGCCCTCTCCTCTCTCTAAGGCAGCAGGGGAGAAAAAGGACCCTAGGTAGCACCCTGCAAAAAAAACGATCTAGGTATGAGAGCAAGGACGTGGAAGCAGGCACAGAATGCCCCTTAAGAATAAAAGATTCTGGAATCACTTCCCACAGCCTGTTCCTTTAGTAGGGAGCTCGATTCTCCAGCTGGTGCTTGGTGAGGAAGTACTTGAAGAACTCATAGACAGACCAGGATATGGCAGTGGAGGGCATCTGGTAGATGACACGTGCCTGTATGCCTTTGAAGTAGCCAGACAGGCCATTGAGCTGGTACACCGTCCGGAAGGCATTGGCCATGCCCGACAGTCGGCCGCTGACGTTAGCCAGGGAGAGTGCCATGTTCTCCTGAGTGTTGAGCAGGGTTTTACAGACGTCCAGTGGGGTGGTAGCAGCTGCAGCAAGGGCCCCGGCCAGCCCGCCTGAGATGATATGGGACTGTGGGTTGTATCCCCGGTGGGGGTTGACGTGCTCCTGCAGGAACTCGTAGGTGATGAAGTGGATGGACTGGAAGGGAATGTTCATGGTCAGCTGCGTGGTGTAACTTCGGTAGAAGGCCCTCAACCCCTCGGTCCTCCACACCGTCCGGATGCAGCTGAGGGCTGACCGGTGCTGTGAGTTGTACATTTGTAGACGCTGCTTCACGACTGTTCACCGGATGACAGGGCAGGCCAGATGGGCAGGCAGAGGGCAGCAGGTTCAATTTGGCCCCACCCCAGGTCGGAGTGAGATGAGAAGCCGAGCGGTAAAGGAAAACAATCAAGTTAGACACACAGGTCACAGGCCACAAGGAACCAGCACACACAGCCCCAGCACCCTCCCTCCCCCTGAGAATCCACCGGGGCCAGCCAACTCTGGCCAGTCCCGTGCTAAAATTCCATTTTTATCTCTAAGACTCAGTGCCAGGAAAGTATCTATTTCCTTAAGTTTCTCTTGTCTGAAAATTGCTGAAGGGTCCCCAAGCCAGGCAGCCACTTTGGGCTAGATGAGCTAATCTGATCTCCAGGCTCCTGGCTGCCCCCAGCAGGAAGCTTCAGCACCCACCACAAATCTGAATCTTGCCCCCTGCTTGCATCCCCAGCTCATCTACTAGAAGTTAAATCCCCTTGCGATTCTGGGGTCTGTGCCTCTAACAGTGATATTAGCTCTGTGTCACTGTGCGTCTGGAACAGACACTAGAATTACGTCTGCCCAAGTTCAACAACAACCTCACTTAGAGCTTTAATGCTCCCCATGTTTTGCCAAACAAATACACACAATGGATTTTACTTTTAGAAGAACAAGGCCCTTAAATCAATAGTAATTTAAAAAAAGAGAGAGGAGTTAAGCCTCTTGTTTCTCTCTTTAGAAAATACAAACAAAACCTGTGCTTGGTTAACACAGGCTAACTAGTCACCGACCAGGTCCCTGTATGAATTGCCAATAAAATTTTTACGAAAAAGAAAATGAGAAGCCCAAGATATATAATATTATGTAAGAGAATATTTATTTGGGTATTTCAGGTTTTTCATTGAACTACTTCCTCGAGGAGTTTCCCTCCCCTCCTCCTGCCTAGCTAAGAACGCTTCTTACCTGTCCCAAAGCACTCTGTCCAGAACACAGGTATTGTCCTTGTTCATTATAGGACAATACGTAAAGGCAGGCAAGTTTACTTAAGGAAATCCATTTCTCAAGAAAGATAACACATGTGAGATAAAACACAGCAGGCTGTCTTTCTGAGCTCTCTACTAACATTGAAAAAGGTGTAGATCACCCGTGTCTCACCCAAGTGGGTGGAGCAGAGTACCTGGCTCCACCGGTCCCTCTGGTAAACCTCAGCACCCAAGAGACAGAGACCCCTGCCCCGGTCTGACTCATCACAGCCCTGAAGGCCAGAACAAGTCTCCTGTCTGCTAAGTCATGGGAGGCAGCTGAGAACAAACAAGAAAGTCTAGCCTTCAAAGGCAAAAAAAAAAAAAATAGACAAACTTATAGCACGAGACCTAAAATGGTGAAACTTATCCCTCCAAGGGACCTTCTTATGACAAGTAGAAAAGGCAGCGAGATCTACATCTCAACTAAAGCCACTGCCAAGCAGAGAATAAACAACCCAGCTGCAGGCATTCCAGAACCAGGTCCAACAGGTCCTCAACTATGCAACCCGAGTTGGCTAAAGATGCTAAAAAGCTAACAGAACTCATCCATACAGCTGAGGTTTGCTTTATAATACTCTCAAAATTCAAAAGGAAAAAAAAGAAAAGGTGATGTGGGGAAGAGTTAGCTAAAAGAAGATGGCCCAACGTTATTTTCTGAGGCAGAGTGATGGATACAAAAGGGCTCATAAGATTATTCTGTCTTCACAAATATTTGAAACTTCTCCTAAGCGTTCAAATACCTTCATAGAAAAGCAAATTGAACAAGCCCAAATAAATGGCCTCCAGTGGGTTCCCCTGAAATTTGTCTAGGGTTGACAAAGGTTAACAAGGGCCAGAAGTGTGTGTGTGGGTGCGTGTGTGTGTGCACGTGTGTGTGGACACATGCATGTGTGCACACACAATTTATAGTTGTACAGAAGCATGCAAAAGCATCACCAGGAAAGCTTGTTAAAACAGATTCCTGGTCCCTCCCTGAGGAATTCTGATCCAGGAAGCCTGAGATGGACTTGAGAATTAGCATTGCTAACATCTCCTAGGAGATGCCAATTCTGCTGGTCTGTGGACCATCCCTTGAGCAGTTCTGTTTTTGAGAACAGAACTACCATACAGCTCAAATGTTCATGTCCTTCTTGAGACCTTAAATAACACAGTAAAGAATTCAATTCTCCTGCTTGCTCCGACTGGGGGCCAGCAGTCACCCTGTCCCCCCACCCCTACTGTTTCTCTGCCCCTCTGCCCAGCCCCTACTGCCCCTCCCTGGGACCATGAAACTTTACCTTCTGCTGGGTTCATTACCGCATCGTGGAGCAGGGTGGCCATACTCCCAGCTATCCCTGCAAAACAAACTCCAGAAAATTACCCTCTGGAACCAGGTGTTCTCAGGAAGTTCCTGGAACCTAAAGTCAGATGGAACCCAGGACTTAGCTTAGAAGCAAAATGTCCTACCAGTTCCACCCAGGTAAAGAAGGACTCCTAAACCCCAGGGGAATGCTGGATAAAAGTGGGGGAGGCGAACACAGGCCAAGTCATCCACATCTAAGTCTTGAAGAAACCTCCTTTTCTTTCTTGCCGTCAACCCTGGGAAAAAGCTAGACTTGTGAACACTGAGTGGTTCCCAGAAACCACACTTTGTGGTTTTTCCATTGTCTCATTTTTACTCTCTCTTGCCTCGTGCCTTTGTCTACACATTGACTCATTCTGACCTTAAGCTGAGGAAGGAGATAATACCATATAGTCGGCTGAGATGGAGGAAAGAAAAGAAATCTTTTAAGAAAATTCCTTGATTAAAATCCAGGCATGTTTAAGAAAATGGGCAGAAGCGGGGCAAGTCAGGAAGACCAGAAACTGGTAGATTTCCAAGGCGAGTCTGAAAAGCTCTGACTCGTCTGGGGGAATGACTGACCCCATCTGGGGGTCTAGTCAGGCTCGCCTTCCAGAACCAGGAACTTCAAAAGCCAGAACCAGGCCTGGAATTTGGCTTTTGGCTTTGGGTTTCCTCCCTCGGCGGTGACACTGCCCAGTAATTAAAATTACCACTGAGGGGGTGGGAACACCAGGATAACTCTTCAGAAAGGCATATGATATCCCCCTCCCGGCCCCTGCACACACCCTTATAATTATTCCCAGAAAGATCAAAATGCAACCACAGCATATACCGCTGAAGAAACAGCACTGGGCAGAACTTAGCATACAATGGGTTCCACCAAACCCCTTCCAAGGAGCTAAGCCCTTACATAAGGCAGTATCAGTGAAAGGAGGGCCCCAGCATCATGAACTCAGGGGCAGGATCACAGGGTAGCTCTTATTGTCTCAATAAATCCCGCTAAAGGAACCGTTTTTGAAAAGCAAGAACAAATGTCTACAAACCAGCCGGGTGCACTTGTTACCGAGGTTTGCTGACGGGAGGGATGCTTTTTGAGGAGAACAAAAAGAGAAGGGCAAAATTTGCTGCTGATTGTCTCTACTTCTCCAACATTTAAAAAATGAATTTTGGCAAAGTAAGCACGCTTTGTGCATCGCTCTCCATGATTCCTGTTGCATCCCCAAACAAAAAGAAACAAAAGTCGGCCCCACCCATACAAGAAATCTAGTGATCAGCCCCGGCCCAATAAAACATGCCTTAGGTAAGAGCTGCTGCCCAACTCACACCCCCACCCGCCTCTCTCCCTCAAAACAACCAAACAAAAACGATTTCCGCCCTTGCTCGCAGAGATGCAACTCAGACAAACGCAAGAGAATGGGGGTAAAATTCCCAAATCCCCAGAAGCTTAAGATGGGAAAGGCCTTCTGCGCTGGTGCGAGTCCTTTGTCAGCCATAAAACTTCTTGACCTTTTAAAGCTTAGTTAGATCTTGGCGATGGAGAGACCTGTTGTACCAGTTTTTAAATAGTCTCAAAGAAGCTGTCCAGATAACTTTTGTGTTTTGGAATCCAGCATTCAAAAGTTTTGTCGCTAGTCAAGCTTTTTCCTATGTCTGATCATTAATTGCTTTTGAATGTTTAAAAGCAAAAGAGCCAAAGAAGACCCACACAACAATGAAAACCGAAACACCTCTGTCACCGACTGTCCCCAGGCTTCAGAAAGCGAAGGAGGGGAACACACGGAAAAAAGAAAAATAAAAGCGTGTGTGTGCGCGTGTGTGCGTGTGTCTGGGTGTGTGTGCACACACGACTCGACAGAGTTCTTTATTCGTGAGCAAGCATGTCGAAGATGAGGCGTTAAGGCTGCCGGGTCACAGGGAGGAACACCCCGGGGAAGGAGGTGTTGAAGAAGAGAGCTTTCTAACTCCAGACAAACGCTTTCAAAATACCGTTGGCTAGGTGGCTGTTTCCTTGGTGGTGGAAAACGTCACTTAAAGTCCTTTTCATGTTTTCATAGCAGGCAAAATACATGGCATGGGCCGGCCCCGCACCCATGATCATCACATTGAGGCCACGCAAAGGCCTCCAGAAGCCTTCAGTCCGCATGATTTTCTTGAGGGCTCCGTAGATACTTGTGTACTGGGCTTTGGGATCAGGATTCAAACTCTGCATTCGTGTCTGGGGGGTGGGTGAGAAGAGAAAACAGAACATGGGCGTTAAGGAGGGTTGTAAACAGGGAGAGAACACCCAGAGAGAAAGAGCGGGAAAGAAAACAGTCCATTTTCACCATTTCACAGGGTCACAGGGTCAACAACTTTATTCTCTGCCTCTTGGAGGGCACCCCCAGCCCTCCCTGCCCCTCTCCCGTCCAGACACACAGAGTCATATAAATTTCATCATGGCCAAGAAAAGGAGAGGCAAGCCAATGTGGGTTTTCTACTTGGCAAGTATTTCTTATGTCCTATGGTGGTCACTACAAAAATTTTGAGATTTCGAAAATTGTGAATTTTTGAATTTTGAAACTTGTTGCGGTCCATGATTCCACTATTTCATGGCCTCTGACAAATCCTTTACCCTGTGTAGGCCTAGAGATCTTCAATTCAAAAAAAAACAAGGGTGTTGCAAATAGCAAACCAAACTCTGTAGGTGAAAATGCTTCATAAATTGGGAGTCCTCGATAAACACAGAATTAGCCCACGGTTCCCACTCTGGTTCTGAAGGCTTCTGTGTCCTCACTTACCTGAAAACTGCCAAGTTCTAAAACATTGGTTTTCAACTTTCCTAATGCCGTGACCCGTTAGTACAGTTCCTCATGTTGTGGTGACCCCCGACCCTAAACTGATTTTCATTGCTACTTCCTAACTGTAATTTTGCTACTGTTATGAATCGTAATGTAAATATCTGATAGGCAGGATGGATTTAGGCAACCCCATTTGACCCCCAATGGGGTTGTGACCCACAGGTTGAGAACCGCTGTCCTAAAAGGACATGTGCAGTCCTTACCACGAAATCTCCCTGAATCCTCCAGCCCTCACCCACCTCATCACCTCAACATACGTTTCATGTTTTGTTAGATTTAAATCTAACTGGTCTTGTTCTCCATTCTTCCTATGCTTGGTTGTCTCCTTGAGCCAGAGACCTGGCTTTCCCCCGCTCTGGGAACCCGAGGGCACCACTCGGGTGCAAAAGGCACAGGAGTGGGTGTGACGATTAACTTTATGGGTCAATCTTACGACTGACATTTGATCAAAAATCAGTCTGGATGTTTCTGGGAAGGTATTTTTTCAGATAAGATGAACATTTCAATCAGTAGACTTTGCATAAAGCATATCATCCTCAATGACTCAATAAAGACTGTGACTGGGCTAGGCGCCTATGGTTCAGTCGGCTAAGGCGCTAGCCACGTACACCTAAGGTGGCAGGTTCGAATCCCCAGCCTGGGCCGCCAAACAACAATGATGGCTGCAACCAAAAAATGGCCGGGCGTTGTCACGGGCGCCTGTGGTCCAAGCTACTTGGGAGGCGGAGGCAGGAGACTCGCTTGAGCCCAGGAGTTGGAGGTTGCTATGAGCTGTGATGCCATGGCACTCTACCCAGGGGGATAGCTTGAGGCTCCGTCTCAAAAAAAAAAAAGACTGTGACTGGGCCTCACTGAATCAGCTAAAGACCACCAAGGAGGGAAATAAAATCCTGAAGTTTCCCCAAGGAAGGAGAAATTGTGTTTCAGGGAGTCTTTGGCCTTGAACTGCAGCATGAGCACTTCCCTAGGTCTCCAGCCTCCCAGCCTGCCCTCAGATTCTGGACTTAGCCCCCACAATCATGTGAGCCAATTCCTTAAAATCTTTCAATCTCTTGAAAGACAAATTTAGATATAGATATCATTCTATATAGAGATTTATTCACATAGAACTAGATCTCTCTCTCTCTCTCCACACACCACACACACAAACCCTATTGGCTCCAAAACTCAGGAGAATCCTGACCAGTCTACGTGGGTCATTATGAATGTCTTGAGATACACAAATATGCAGATCGTCCCTATCCATATGAAGTTCATGTGTCTCAGGCCTGGGCGTGATCTGCTGGGCCACAAGCAGAGCAGAGCGGGTCCTAGGTGTGAACTCCTTCAACTTGGGGTGTGGCCATCCTTGGGCTCTACGAAGATCCCAGGGAGCTGCTGGGAAACACCTGGAAGGGCTGTGCCATCATCTGGTGGGTGTGTCCTTTACAAACCTATTCAAGTTAGCCACCCAGAGACTGGCATCGCATGGGGATGGAAAGGGATATTTGGATGGGGCAGTGGGAGTAAAAATTATTGAACCAAAGTGCACCACCCTCTATGGAAAAGGCAGGGACAACTGGGTACCTTCACACCCTCAGTGGACTTCTTGGTCCTCCAGGCTACATTTAATGATGTGCACCTGGGATGGTGGCCAAGTGGCCCACTGGGTCCACCACAGCCACAGAGGCCAAATTTGGGGCCAGGGCCTCTTTTGTCCTGTAGCACCCTCATTTCCTCCAGCTGCCTGCGTGGAGAACCCCCTTGGAGTAGACACCAGGATACAGAGGGGAAAAGACAATGGGGTAAATAGGATATTATGTGATAAGAGGAGGGTGGCACAGACCCAAACAAACCGCAGAGAAGAGAAGAGGAGGGGTCAGCCCTGCAGCAGCCTCAGAGGAGAGGTGAGAGGGCGGAAGGCGTGTGGTTAAGAAATGAGCTATGGTGGACAAAGCTGGAGCATCAAGAATCAGTTCGTCTTTTTTTCTTTTTTTAATTTTCAGTGACTCTGCTTGTAAGATGTAAAAATGAGGGCTGGGCATTTGCTATCTACTTTGCGAACCAGAAGAGGGAGAAATCGTCAGGGGGTGAATGGAAGCAAAAGGAAAGGCTAACCACAGCGTGGCCTGCCCACATGGTGGACTATTGCTCAGCCTCAAAATGCTGACACAGGGTACATATACAACATGGATGAACCTTGAGGACACTGTGCCTTGTGAAAGGAGCCAACCACAAAACTACCAATGCTGTAGGATCCCGCTAAGATAAGGCACCTGGAGATGCCGAGTGGGATGACGGTTGCCAGGGGTGATAAGGAATCAGGACAGAGTTACTGTTTAATGAACATGGGAATTTGGGTTTTGCAAGTTGAAAAGTGTTCTGTGGAAGGCTGGTGGTGATGGCTGCGTAATAATAAGAAGGTACCTAATTCCACAGAACTGTACACCTAAAAACATTTAAAATGGCAAATTTTGTTCCATATACTTTACTACAATTTTTAAAATACACTAAAAAGCTGCGACGCCTTGTGGCTCAGTGGGTAGGGCCCCGGCTCCATATACTGAGCGTGGCAGGTTTGAACCTAGCCCCAGTCAAAACTGCAACAAAAAGTAGCCAGGCATTGCGGCGGGTGCCTGTAGTCCCAGCTACTCGGGAGGCTGAGGCAAAAGAATCGCCTAAGCCCAGGAGTTGGAGGTTGCTGTGAGCTGTGATGCCATGGCACTCTACCTAGGGCAACAAAGTGAGACTCTGTCTCTAAAAATAAATAAATAAATAAATAAAATAAATTACATTTTAAAAAAAAAAGGAAGCAAGGGTGGAAAGGAGAAAAAAGGAAATGAATGAATCAGGATGCATAGAGAGGGAGCAAAGATTAAAAATAAACACACATACATACATCACACACGTGGGTGCATGCGTGGAAAAGCCTCGAGACAGAATTTCACAAATCGCTTTTCCTGTCTGGGTTTCAGTTCCTGCCCAAGACCTGGGTGCACCCCTCTGCCCCCTTCCCTGCTGTCAGTTTCCACGTTTGCATTTTACCTGGGATATAACACATTAGCATATTAAGGGCTTCCTTTAACTGGTTTTACAAGGCACTTCTTAAACACTTGTCATTGGCAAGCGTTTTTTCATTTAATACTCAGTTAAACCTTGCAGAACACGCTTGTGAAAACACAGCTACAGTCAATGGGAAACTGAGCCCTTGAAGCAGGAAGCACAAAGACCATGCAGGTGTCAGAGACCCTCTAGTCCCACTGGAGAACAGTCAGCAGGAAGCAGCCTGGAGGTGACCAGGAGACTGGCCATAGCTGCAGAGCAGGCCCGCCCTCCCCTGCTTTTGTGAAGACACTGCTCCTCCTCCCTGCAGGTCTGGAGGGGTAGGGGGGCGGGAATAGTGCTCTGGCCCAGAAATGAGGGACCTGGGTCTCTGACCTGGCCCTGCCATGAACTGCATGCTCCGCCCTTCTAGAGCTACCCCTGGGGAGGATGCTCCATAAACGCCCAGCAAGGCCAGACGGAGTGAAGGGTCAGGCCCTGTCACAAACTCTCCACCAAGATGACAAAACAGGAGAGGTCTGCTGTGTTGGCCTTCTCGCACTGAGGGGAGGAGGGAGAGTGGAAAATGTGTGTTCCATCCCAGGTGAGCTGGCGCAGGATCATGTAACGGGAGCTACAAGGCCCTGGAGAGAGAGTACCCAGCCCAGCTCAGCTCAGCCCGACCCCAGCTGTCTTTCAGATGGGAAACAGAGGCCCAGAACGAGCCTGGAATCCAGGCCCAAGACCAGAAAAGCAGAGAGAAAAGGGCAGCCTGGGCCTGGTGGGAGCCTGCAAAGGATGTGCCAGCCAGCCCTGCCCCTGCAGCACCTGTCACTCAGCCACAAGTCCCTCCCTGCCTGACCTGGGGGCTGCTGGTGATTGCCAACACTCCTTTCTCAATCTCTCAAAAAGAAGAAACTTTTCACATTCAAAGTAGCACTTTTAGCAATCAGAAGATCAAGCACAATCTACTCCTTCATTCATTCCAAAGTCTTTGCTACCCATGCCTCCTCTCAGCTGGGTACAACGGGGGACCCAGGGCAGGGGACAAACAAACCTAGGGGACCAAGGCTAGGCCCCAGAAGGCTACCCAGTAATCTCTGTTCCAGACTTTCTCCCAGAGAAAGAAATAAGATTCAGTCGCCTAGAAAGTGCTAGAAAAATGCCAAATGATATTAGCCACTAATGCCCAGCGTCTGCCTCACCATTAAAAACCAGATTGGTGAGTTTTTTTTTTATCCTGTATGCCGGCTGTTCCCAACCTAAATCAAACCATAGTAGAATGACTGGGCCAGACCGCAGGGCCAGGCCCTGGCCTCCCAACCCCTCATTTTCCAAGTCTCATCCCCCAGTCCTCTCTCTGGCCCGAAACTCTCCTGTCACCCGGCTGGCAGCACTATGCTGGCGACCCTCTCAAAACACAAGGCCAACTCCCACCCACAGCTGCGTGGACAGAAGGATCCCTGCCAAGAGAGCTCATCCCTACAGAGCCCTCCCTCAGGGAAACCCCACAGCAGGAAGCCAGGAGGAAGAGGATTTTTTGGGCACAGTGTTTTGTGGAAAGGATTATCCTCCAGAGTAAAGCCACAAACCTCGTGTAGGCCTCGAAAAGGCCTGTCTCACCTTCCAGAACCCTTGGGAGGCCCAGGCTGTAAGTGCAGAAGCCCAAACCACATCAAGGAGCAGCACGCACAGTAAAACTCTCACCACTCCCAGTTCCAAGCTCCAAGAGTCCCCAACTCCAAGCCTGCTCTCTCCCCATGCTCCTTTACAGAAGATGGACACCAGGCTGAGAGGTCAAAGGCCCAAAATAAAAGATGATTCTGAAATGTGAATGAAAGTAAAAGGAGTCCAGGTTCTCTGTGGGCAACATGGGCCTTTATTTCCACCTGGGTGCGGGTGAGGAGAGCTCAAGAAGGAAGTTGGCATGTGGGTTAGGGTGGATGGGAATTGGCATATTCCCTCTCCTGGGTGGGACATCTGTCAGAAGGGTGGGGGTTGGGCCATTCACCTTTCCTGGGTAGGACGTCCAATTTGGGCAGGTCGATTCTATTTGGGCAGGTCCCTCCATTTGACTCTACCATAAGCTTTTGATGATCACACCCTGGCCCTTTGGAAACTGTGTAAACATCATCCCAGATAAAGCATGAGGGCATCATCCACCATCATTCCCACCCACCCCTGAACCAAGAGTGGAGCAGGGCAAGTAATCCTATAAGAGCAGTACCCTTTACCCCATAAATGCATCAATGTACAAAGTTATGATTTAACAAAAAATAATTAAAATAAAAGAAAAGAAAAAGAAAAAAAGAAATCCTGTAAGAGGAACTGTGACATCTGGAGCGCTAGGAAGCACAAGGGAGTTTACTCTCAAGCTCAAAATTCCAAATGATCTCTTTTTTTAAATATGTCTCAGTTGGCAAAAATATATATACAAAGAATATACATATATATACACACACACATATACGTATATTTTATCAAAAGGAAAATTTGGTCTTCAACATTTAGAAACTTTTAGCAAGAAATAAAAAATGATTTCCCCCAAAGTGGGCTGGGATTTCATGGGTGTCCTGGGTGACCTCCTTGAGAGAAAGGGAAGGGACAGTGCTGGGCTGGAGGGGCAAAGGCCTGTCTCACAGTTATTTCTGGTCTCACATCTGACTCCTGGGTATAAACCAACTTCTCTGAGCCCCTGATGCCTCTGCTTATGAAATAATGATTAATAATAAAAATGGTAATAGCTGCAGCTACCAATCTTCATTATACAAGTGGGTAAACTGAGGCACGGGGGGGGGGGGACAAGCAACTTTCTCCAAGGTCAAAAAGTACAAGAGCAGAATGGGAAGCCAGGTAGTTGGGCTCCACAACCTCTTGCCTAGGATAAGTATGCTAAAGGCTTACCAGTGAGCAACCCCCCTTCTGTCTCTGCTTCCACGATCACACAGGTCATATGTATGCCACCTCCTATGTGCCCAGGTTGGGGGAAGACGCAGCAGCTGTGACTATGTCAAAGCCACCTAAATCTTTAAGGTCCACATAGCCCCAGGGGTCTTTCTGCCCAGTCTACTTACTTACAGACACTTATTTACAGACAAAGTCAACAGCCCAACCCTGGGAGGGTACAACTCTCTCTGTGCCACAACCCTGGCTATCGGCTTGGCCTCTGGTCCCATCAGGACTGGGCAATAGTGTCTGGTTCACTGTGAACCCATGCTCTCTCCTGGAAAAGAGCTTAAACTGCTCACCAGCCAAGGTCATGGGCAGGGAGGCAACCTGACAAAACAAAAGCCTGGAGGTTCAGTATTTAAAGGCTAAGACTGGTCAGTGGTCAAGCTGCTTTCAAGAGAGGCTTTAACCATGGCTAGTGAGCTGGGCTACTCGGGGCCTCCCATGGATCTGGCCAGCCTCATCCACATCACTGGCTTAGAAACAACCCACTTCCAAGGAAGGACAGGACATCAGAGGCAGACGAGAGAAACGCCTCATCCGCAAAAGGGTTTCTTTTTCTGGCATGTAGGTAAAGTCGCTGAAGCATCAAAATGCCACATAAGAAACAAATTTAACACCCGAGTCCAGGCTGAGGTGCAGCAGAACATCAGTCAACTTGCCCCAGAACGGGACACGCCCTGCGAGGGGGAGGGGAGAGGCAGGATCCAGGTACCTACCTGGTGCTCAGGGACTCTCCACTGCAGCCAGAAGGGCATCCTAGGGACCCCCAGCAGCTTTCCTTTCATCTCAGAGCTCTGCCACCTCTCCAGCCACCCCCTACTCTGTTTTGCTAAGGAGGAAACAGTGATTGGCCCAGCCTCCAGTTTTCAGACCCCGCCCTCAGACCAGCCTTTTACTGTATTTTGCTGAAAAGCCCAATCACAGAATCTTAAGGAAACCTAATTCAATACCCACCCAATGCTCACTTACCTTCTGGCTGAGAAAACTATACTGAGAGGGCCAAGAGCCACAGGGAAGGAGTTGGGTTGGGCTGGGGGAGGGCCAGACAGACAGGAGACAGGTCCCAGCAAGGAAGGGCAGCCACCCTTTTGGGCACAAGTGCCCCGGGGCAGCAGAAAAAGCCCAGAAGGGTCCCTTTGAAGTTGATCCATTCACTCACACACCTGAGAACACAAAGATGGCCCTGTCCTCAACCACGGCCCCCTCCAAATCCTATTCTGTCTTTCAGCTGCATGAACTTGGATGAGTCACTTAACTTCTCTCAACTTTAGTCTCCTCATCAGAAAAATCCTCCTGCTTACAAGCTTCCTGAGATGAATGAAGGGGGAGACTTACATGCCTCAATCACCCTGCACAGCATAGCGAGCAGGTGCTGGAGAGATGTTTATCTTCACTGTAATTATTTTTACACAGGCTGCAGTATGTTGTCCTACCCAGTAGGGAGAAAACCACCACGGAGGTTAATACAAATGGCTTACACTCCCACTAAGAACCACTGCAGCCAAGACTAGCTTAATCTTGCTGGAAGGCATGGGTGTTTTTTCCCTGCTTGCTGATAAATGCTTGTTTGACACAGAGGACTTTATTGCAGGTTCGAATTGAATCTCATTAGACTACAGAATAAAATCATAAGCCACACAATAGACCCCAGGGTCCCCACAGGAAGCCGGGAGCCACAAAGTATTGGTGTTGGGAACCCCAGGCCACAGTCCCTGCTCCCTCATAGGGAAGGGACAGCAGTGATCTCTTCTGATCAGCACAGCTTGACTGACAGGTGAGGTGGCCTCTGGAATGAATATACAGCCCCAGGAAGGCCCAAGGCCAGCAGAACAGGCTCTGGAGACCCACCAGCATCTAATCCCAGCTTCCTCCTCGATGACACGTGTCTTTCTTTGAGCAAGTTACTTCATTTCTCTGATTGTTTCTCTATCTGCCAGTGGGACTCATAATGGCACCAACCTCCCAAAACAATGAAAGCCCTTGGCATGGGGTCTGGTATATATCTATCTGCCTTTTGCTTTTATTTCTGTCTTCTTGGATAAATTCCTAGAAGGATGTCATTTTTGCTAATTCTGTGGGAAGATTCTCCCGGCACAGGAGGGAGCCCTCCAGAACCTGCCCTTGCTGGGAGCAGACTCACCTATAATCACTACACACACTGACACCAGAGTATGGCACAAACAGCCTTTCCCTCCTGACACCCCTCTTAAAAGAAGAGAAAACAAGGCCCAGCAGAGCAAGGGGATTCACCCATGGTAAACCCCTTAAGGGGTTCTGATCCCCACTCATTCACCTTTCTTCACTAACCATTTATAAATGGACAGACCAGCCTGCTTAAATTAATCCTGATTATGTAACAAAGGAGACTTGGAAAGCTAGCTGGGGAGGGGGGCAGGGAGAATCACTAGTTATCAGTTTACACAGCCCAAGAGAGTTCCAAACAAACGTGCATTAACTGGGCCTGGCTGCTCAGGGCCAAGAGCAGGTCTGGGGACCTCTGACCAGTGTTAAAGTCCGGGGTCGCGGCTGGCCGGGGACCACTGCCAATTGGTCTGGTGAGGCCAAGTGCACCACGATGGAAAAAGCCCTCCCCATTGCTCAAGGCTCATTACCCTCTGAACTATGCAAGGCAAGCCCCGGGGATGACTGCAGATGCAGGCCAAGTTCAGCTACTGGACTAGGCACAGGGAAGCCCTTGGTGTGTTCTGCTGCCTCTTCCATGCCACACGGTAGCCCTGGAGGATTCAAGTCTCCCCAGCCCATGGGTGTGGCAGGCTCCCTGGGCACAGATGTTTACATGGGGTGCGTCTCACTTTGACAGGGCCAATCCTCGGATTCTGGGCACAGATGTTTACATGGGGTGCGTCTCACTTTGACAGGGCCAATCCTCCACACCATAAGTGTGAGCATGATAGGACAGAGAGAGAGAGCCCTGGTTGAAGAGTTGGAATTCTGCACTGTCATTTCACCTATCTGGACATCAATTGTCCATACCGGACAGGCCAGGGAGCCGGGCACCTCAGAGCACCGTGTTCATCTCCCAAACTGGGTGTGGTCCCGCCAGCTTCTACAAATCCAGTTTCTATACCCTTGACAGACACCACACCTTGTGAAGCACGCCCCCACGGATAGCCTATTATCCACAGAAAAAAGGATTTTTAGAGCAGCCCTGTCACCAGCCTTCTCTTGCTCATTCTTCCGCTTATAATCACATCAGGCGGTGTGTCTGTGTGTCCGACTCCCACGAAAGCTGGAGAGAAGCATAAAGAAAGTGCAGCACCTGCTGTCATCTCAGCACCCAGCGCTGCGCCTCACCCAAACACATGCTCAATAAACGACCTCCACGGCTCCAGAGATGAACTCAGTTTCACCCACAGCCAGCTACAAAGCAGGTTTTCTAAGCCCCAAATTCTTCTGTTTGCTGTGGACCTGAGTCCCCAGCACAAGGCAAGGTCTGTTGCCCACCATGTAGAGTACCAGCTGAGGGTTTCAGTCCCACCAGGGCCCAGCTGCAGCATCTCAGGGACGCTAAGGACCAAACTAGGGGCCCACGGCAAATTCCCCAGCTGTTGCACAAACACTGCTATTACATTATTTCCGTGACACAGGACGATTTACATGTCTTTGGCTCCAGGTTGGTGCCCAGTCACAGCTCAAGGGAATAATTCTCCTTCTGTCTTCACACGCCTTTCACCTTTCAACAAGGAAAGATGACAGGTCACCAGAAACACCAGGCTTGCAGCTCTCAGGAAAGGACCCCAGAGAACATAACTGGCAGGTTCAACTTGCAACCTCCAGGACCCACTTGCTAAATTTAAGCTAGACAATACGCACAAGTTATTTCCTAAGCTTTTGGAAGAGTCATTTTAAGTTTTATCAGATAAGGGAATGGCAGAAACCTTCGGTCATGGATGAGATTTGCCTACTGAAACCCTCTCCCTGGAAGAGGATTTCCAAGCCCCAGGGACGACTGCAGATACAGGCCAAGTTCAGCTACTGGAACTTAGCGGGAAACAAAGAACTCAGGTGTATAATTCAAACCAGGGCCGTCGGATGAGCGGGGATTCCAGAAGTGAGAGGAGGAAACTCAACCAGGGATGAAACTGAGACCCCAAGACTGCAGAAGTCTCAGCTGGTAAAACCCCATGGTCACTCTTCTAGAAAGTTCTACCCATCACCTAAAAGGCACTGGGCCACTGGGGACTGCTGGGCATGAGGGAGGAGGCACTGAACTGGCCTTCAAGGAGTCTAGTTGGGGAGAGGGGAAAAAAAAAAACTAAAGTCCTACAAATAAAAAAACCCTAATGTCATGAAGCCAAATTAGGTGAGGACAAATGCAGGGGAGCTGGTTTCCACTTGGAGAGGGGTCCTGGGAGTGACTACCAAAGGCTGAGGGGAGTCAGGTAGTGAAGCTGAGGCAAGAGGGACTTGGGGCGCAGGTGGCCGCAGGGATGAGCACGGAGGCCTTGAGGAGGCCAGTGTCACCTGAAGCCTGTTTTGTCTCAGGAGGCAAGGCACAGGGCCAGAGAGCCCGTGCTGAGGCCTGAACACCAGCTGTAAAGAGGGTCATTCTTCATGCTGCATTTGCATCTGTGTGGTCCTGACCTCCAGCCTTGGATTCAGGAGTAAAGGAGAAGAAAGGGAGAGAAGCAATGAAGTGACATGAACAGGTTTTTCACGGTGACATCTACAGGGACCCTGAACCAGCGTGTGGGGGAGGAGAATGCCGTGGAAACAAAAATGCCACCAGGAGCCTCCCCAACTCCCCAACCCTGCCATTCCCACAGATGCTCCCCCCAAAGAGGGAGCCAGTCTGGGCTCACCCCATCTGTGCTGCTGGCAGCACTGGTGACCTTGGCCACGCCAGCTGACCCCTGGATGACTCAGCTTCCTGGTAGTGGACTTGTGAAAGGTCCCGGCAGGAAGGAGTCAGAGAGCTATAAACAGGGCCATCCAGAAGCATCTGCCACACTTCTCCCTTGAATCCAGGGTGGGGCAGTGGCCGTTCAGCATTTCTGGAATTGCCCAGATGAACGGTTCGCAGTCTTGAAGTGTTGTCATTGGAGGTTTCAAGTAGATTAAATAAACTATCACTTCAAGGCAGGCACACTGGAATGTAGAGACAAGTGGGGCCCTGAAATGGTGTAAGGGCAGCTGCCCCACCCCACCCCCGCCTGTCCCTCAGTCCTCTGGCCCAATTCCAGTGCAGGGTCTTCAAAGCAAGAGTGCTTATGAGTCTACATTTTAAAAAGCAAAGCTGAAACGGGCAGCCAAAAGTTATGCTGCCCCTTGTAAATAAGGAGGGGAAATTGCAGAACTGGAAACTTCCCAAGAGACCACTTAGTTTTAGTTCAATCCTCCCGTTTTACAGACAAAGAAACTGAGATTCGACAAGTTAAATGCTTTTCCAAGGGTTGCTCAGTTGGTCGCAGGCTGGTCTTTTCAAGCTAATGACAGTTCACTCTCAAATGCAAACAGAAACATTATACATGTGTCTATACAGGACGATCTTGACCTTGTCTTCCTTCCATCCCAGCTCCATGCCCTACAGCCGAGCAACACCACGAACGGCCAGCACTCCTGTTCCCAGTGCCCCTTAAACCCCGGCTTCTCAGAAGAGATCAGAAATCTGTTTTCAATTTAAAGCAGCTTCTAGCAGAAACATAATTTTGTAGTAACTCTTGGTTTTTAGGGTCTGAAAGGAAATTTCAGCAACTTCCTTAGGATTGGACTACCAGAAAATGACCCTGGGAGAGAGACCCAAGGGAAGCAGAAAACAAGAAATCTTACCCAAGGTCGGGCAGAGCGTCACCAGCCAGCCCACTCTCAGAAGCCTGTGGGGGAAACAGCAATAATTCCAAGGAAAAGTGAGCCTGCTACCCGCTATGGTTGTACTAACACACACCCCAGGATGGCAGACTGCTGTTTCAAGTCCTTCTCTGTCTCCTTCTGAAACATGATTTTGGGGGGAAGGGAGTAAGTATCGATAGAATTTATTCCAATTTGTACATAGGTCCTTTATTGTTATTACACTGTTTTTACAATTAAAAGTTTCTGAGTTGATATTCTTTTTTCTTTTTTTGAGACAGAGCCTCAAGCTATGCCCCTGGGTAGAGTGCCATGGCATCACAGCTCACAGCAACCTCCAAATCCTGGGCTCAAGCGAGTCTCCTGCCTCAGCCTCCCAAGTAGCTGGGACCACAGGTGCCTGCCACAATGCCCGGCTATTTTTTTTGGTTGCAGCCATCATTGTTGTTTGGCGGGCCCAGGCTGGATTCAAACCCGCCAGCTCAGGTGTACATGGCTGGTGCCTTAGCCGCTTAAGCCATAGGCACCGAGCCTGAGTTGATATTCTTGAAGCTCTAAGGGCTAAATATAAATCTTCAGTAATTTTTTGTTAACATTACACCCTGCCTGGCCTACATAAATAGATATACATTAAGATTCAGTTATTGCCTGAGAAGCCAGATTGGGGGGAGGACCCATTAACAGAGAGACCTCCAGTCTCACACACTGAAGGTTTTTAACTCTTTGCAGTCAACCTTTCTCTCCCACAGGGCACTTTTCCACATCAACCAGATCAAATCTTTGTGATCCTTTCTAGGTGACAGCTCTGCACCATCTAAGACACTGAAAAAGGCCCACACACCTTCTCCTCCCAAACACCCAGGAAAGAGATCTAGCAACAAAGACTTCCTATTCCGAAGAATCCACAGACACAGAAAGAGAGGTGACATTGGCTTAGCAGGTTCCTGCCTGTGTCACTGCACTGGCCTCATAGAGAAACAGGACTCAGTTTCCAAAAGCTGCAAAATCCAGGAGCTTCTGTCTACACTCTGGACTATGACAAACACCATGAGGAAAGTCTCCAGGCTCTGTCTCAGGCCCTTTATCCAGCCCAGCTAACTGAGCCCTCAGGATTTTACAGGAGGGTTTACCTGTAAGGGAAGACGGCTATAAGGATAGAGAGACAATAGGAAAATATGTCCCGCTATTCAGTTATATACATATATACACTCACTTATTTATTTATCTATCTATAATATTTATTCACTCATTCATTTATTTCAGAGATAGGGTCTCACTGGCACAGTAACATCATCATAGCTCACTGCAACCTCCAACTCCTAGGCTCAAGTGATCCTCCTTCCTCAGCCTCCTGAGTAGCTAGGACTACAGGTATGCGTTACCATGCCCACCTAATTTTTTTATTTGTTGTAGAGATGGGAATCTTACGATGTTGCCCAGGCTGGTCTCAAACTCCTGGGCTCAAAGGATCTTCCTATCTCAATCCCCCTAATAGTTGGGACTATAGGCATGAGCCACCACGCCCAGACTCCAATTACCTTTAAAAAGTAACAAGGAATAATACACAAATTTGTCTCTAAAGTAGACCCAGTGCTACTAGACTCCAGATCAATCTTTGACCTTTGGAACACACAGGTGTCACTTACACCGACAAGTCTTTCTTCACCTTACAAGTTGGGACCTGGCCGGGAAAGATCCCCCAGGCAAACCCTAAAGCCCCATGTATCACATGACTATTTTTGATTTTTGGCCACTTATCTGGCTGGTGCTCTACTGGCCACCACTGCCACCCATTAATTATAAACCAATTTTCAGCAGAAATGCCTTTCATGTGGCCACTTATCCTCCCCTCCTCCTTTTGTTTCCACCCTTCTCTGGTCTTTATTTCCACAATAAAAGTTCCCACCGGGGAGAAGGCTGGGCTTCCCCTTCAGGGAACCAAAATTTCCGAACAGGGAGGGAAAGGGCAGATGCCGAAGTTGGTCCAGCCTGGAGGCCCCCTGACCTGGTGATCCTAAACCTCGGACACCTTCTCAGCTTATTCTGTGGTTGCAAGGCCCAAATCAGAGTGTTAGCAGGGTACAGGCATTCTGGGGATGGCTGGGCAGCTTGAGAGCAGGCTATGATGTTCTAAGGGACAGAGAGAATAGTGTGGCTTTGTTCTAACATCTCCGTGTCTCCACCAGGTCTAGATATAAATACTGTGATATTCTTTTTTTTTTTTTTTTTTTTGGTGAGAGAGTCTTGCTCTTATGGCTGGATTCTGTAGAGTGCTGTAGCATCATAGCTCATAGCAACCTCAAACTCTTGAGCTCGGGTCTGCGCCTGTAGTGCAGTGGCTAGGGCACCAGCCACATACACCAAGGCTGGTGGGTTCAAACCCGACCCGGGCCTGCCAAACAACAATGACAACTACAAGAGAAAAAAATAGCCAGGCGTTGTGGTGGGCGCCTGTAGCCCCAGCTACTTGGGAGCCTGAGGCAAGAGAATTGCTTAAGCCCAAGAGTTTGAGGTTGCTGTGAACTGTGACGCCACAGCACCCCACCGCGGGTGACATAGTGAGATTCTGTCTCAAAAAAAAAAAAAAAAAACTGTGGGGCACATCCACTCCTCTTGTCTCTGTCCCCCACTTTGCTGGGACTCCAGGCACCAACCACAACGCCCAGCTATTTTTAGAGATGGGGTCTTGGTGCTCGCTTCGGCAGCACATATACTAAAATTGGAACGACACAGAGATTAGCATGGCCCCTGTGCAAGGATGACATGCAAATTCATGAAGCGTTCCATATTTTTCCTGGAAAAAAAAATAAAAATAGAGATGGGGTCTTGCACTTGCTCAGGCTGGTCTTGATCTTGTGAGCTCAGGCAATCCACCCACCCTGGACTCCCAGAGTGCTAGGGTTACAGGCATGTACCACCATGGCCAGCCTTGAGATACTAACTTCTTCAAAGGGCCCTTCCTCATTCTTTTCTTTTTTTTTTTTTTTTTTGAGACAGAGCCTCAAGCTGTCCTTCTGGGTAGAGTGCCATGGCATCACAGCTCATAGCAACCTCCAACTCCTGGGCTCAAGCGAGTCTCCTGCCTCTGCCTCCCAAGTAGCTGGGACCACAGGCACCTGCTACAACGCCCGGCCATTTTTTTTTTTTTTTTGGTTGCAGCCA